>JBBCBC010000001.1:52213746-52412858 GCA_037126765.1 Stenogyne calaminthoides
TGTTGTCCCAATTGAGCTTAAAGATGTGATAGACGAGCGGCAAAGTAGAAAACCATCTATGTGCCCGATCACCAAAGTCACGGGAATGATCGGCACTTCGTTCGTCTGTGGCCCCTATCGCGATCATAAAGTCCTCGAGTATTTGCTTTGAGATGGACATGAGGGTCGACCAAAGATCGAACATGGGGAGGTGGTCGAAGTTCGCTTACTTTCTCTTGTATTTCGCCGCCATGATCATGGGTGATAGTGGCGGCGCAGGTCAGTCTTTCGCCTCGGGGGTGGTTTTGGTCGCGGCCAGTCGGCCTGTAATCCCTCGATGGCTTTCTTTCATTTTCAAGAATTTTGTGGAACTCGACAGACTTGGATCGGCCGTTTCCCATCATGAGGACCCGATGGGTCATGCTCGTGATGGGGCGGTCCCCCTTACAAGCTTGTTCTTGACTACCCAATCGATGATGGATAGACAATTTTGTTCTGTCGATTTTTGTTCGCATCTGAGACGATCATGAAGACTTTGAGTGTCATGCGGGCATGTTTATTGGTTATTCCTTCCTGGATCTGTAGCCTATTATTGCCGATTCGGTCTTTGGCGGAGAGCCTCAAGCATCCAAACGCCAAGGTCTAGACCCACGAGGTTTTGTTAATCATCGGGCGTATCATTGGCTTTTTTCGCCCGCTTCGCGATTTTCTTTTTAACTTGCTCGCTATCGTGTGTCTGCGAGCATCGTTCTTCATCTTCTTGAGTTTTTAGCTTAGCTAACTCTTTTTTCGCCCTCTCTTTTACGTACTCGCAATAAGAAAGTGATGGCCTTTGTTGTAACCGCGGATCATTGGCAATATCCTCAAGATTGATGGTCTCCCTATCTCGATCTTTGTGAGGTTTGGCCGAGCCTCTTTTCCGTCATGTGGCTTGCTTTGTCCCGACCTCTCCGCTTTGTGTGTTCCTAGATTGAGGCATTTTATTTTTTTTACGCCTCGGGTAACTAAGGGTTTGTGTATGGGTTGGTTTTTTGTGAAGTAAGTACCCTCCTTCAGCGCCCAATTATCGCGAGTCGTTTTATTTGAGGAATATGATGTGGCTAATTTGATAACAACTCACAAACAAAACATGTGCACGTAAAATAAATCAAATAAGATGAATTTGTTGACCCGGTTAAATCGAAAATGACAACTCTGGGCATACCAAGCCGAGGATGTGGTATTGCGAGCTTTACACGCATAATATTTGATACACCTTATGAAGATGAATCGTTACAGATGAAGATAATTTGGAGAGTTAGCATATGAGTGCTGGGGTTTTACGATGTGTGGATAATCACTCGAATATTTACATTCCTTGCCTCTCAAGTATGGGTATAACTCTTTTTGCGGGAAATTTTTCGAACCTTTCTTCTTTTTTTTCTTCTTTTATAGCACTCGGAACAAGCATGAGTTGGGTTGGCAAGCATGAAATGGAGACTTGGGTCATCAAGAATCCGATGATATTGCCCACGTTCCCAACCGTCTTCTAGATTGATCTTGGAGCTTGCTTGTCAGAGAAGACACTCTTTTGTCATCCAAATTAATCTTTTTTGCTCGGGTTGGATGCTTTGTTCGCCCGCTTTAACCATGCCGGTTTCATCTTTGAATCTTGTCCTCCTCGAGCATCTTTTGAGCCCTCAAGATGTCCGGGTCTTGATATCCGAGTGTCAAGCACTCGACCCTTGGGATGCCCGAAGTCTTGAGAATGTTGTCTTCATGAAAGCATACCGACTTTCGGGATATCCGAGCTTTTCGGGATATCCGAGTTCTTGAAGCATACTGACCCTCAGGATATCTGAGCCTTCGGGATATCTCGAAGTTCTGAACATCTTGACCCTCAGGATATCTGAACCTTTCAGGATATCTGAGTTGCGAGCACACTGACCCTCAGGATATCCGAGCCTTTCAGGAAATTTGAGTATTTTGGCCTCCTGAGTCCTCAGATTTGTTCGTGGCCTCTTGACTTAGCTCATTTGATTTCGTCTTTCCTGATCTGAGTGGTGAGTATGTTTGTTTTGGGCATCAAGTGGCGAACTGGTCGAACAAACTTGTTTGGTCAACGGACGGCGAACACATTTGTCCACCGGGTATGATTATTTTAAAGAATATTACACGTGTCGCTCTTACGTGTTCGACTAATCCTGAGTTTATTATATCGAACACAACAAGTAAGACTAAATAATTCCTACCATATATATATATGTGCGGAATTTCATATATTATAACCATAAACTATCAAATATAGTCTAAAATCCAATTAAAAAAAAAAGAAAACTTAATTAGAAGAAAAAACCTAACACGTGTTGTCAAAAGAAAAATATGAAAAACTTAAATATTTGAAAACATTACAAAAATTTACAAGCAAACTTGATAAATACACATAAAATTTTACGTATTAATATAAAATGTGTGTAATTATAATAAAAATTTTACATCTCAAAAAATCTAAAATTTAATAACATACACATTATATATTTTACGTATTAATATAAAATATTATATTAAACTTTTATTTAAGCAAGATTAATTAATTCCTATCAAATCTCATTTCAAAAAATTTTATAAAAATATTTATAATTAATTAATTTAAACTACATACATATTAGTTAATAATTAAATTTATTAATTATTAATTAGAGTTCGTATATTATAATTTTAATTTATTATATAAAATTTAATTAGAAAAATATAAAAATTATTAGAAAAAAATTGACAATACATATTATAAAAAAAATGAAAACTTCAATTTAAAAATATTATAAATTTTTACAAATAAACTCGATAGATACATATAAAATTTTAAGTACTTATAATTAAATTTAATGTAATTAATATGATATTTTTATGTAATTAAAATGTCAGAACATGAAATTATATACATATCACGTTGATATACATATATTTTAATATATTTAGATATGTAAATATTAGAACGAGAAATTTGATTATAACTACATAAAATATATTTTTTTTCTCCTTTTAATAAGTTTTCATATAATATATGTATATATGACCGTTTATGATTATAATATATGTATTGCAATTTATAATTAACAAATTTAATATATATATATATATGTATATATGTTAGGAATTAATTAGTCTTTTTTAAATAAATATAATTTCCTAAATAGATTATCTTGTTATGTTAGGGTGTTATTCTCATATTTTTAAATTTTATGAGATGTACGCATGTCATTAATCTAGAATGTGGAATAGTTGATGGAATACATAAATGGAAACAGAGATCCGAGCCGAATTTTCTCACCCTTTATTTCTATCTCAATCCAGAAAAATCTCTCATAATTTTGAACTTATCTTAATTAATAAAAATAATTAATGAAATATATATTTATCATTATGACTCATTTTTTAATGGCAAAGTATAATGTGAACAAGTTTCATGGTGAAACTGGTTAAGGAGTGTGACTTATATTACTAAAGAGTGTGACTTTTTACTGTAAAGGGTGTGACTTTTTACTATAAAGAGTATTACTCATAAATGTGAAGGGTGTGACTTATATTATAGCAAAGAGTGTCGTAGTGATAATTCAAGGGTGTGACTTATATTACTAAAGAGTGTGACTTATATTATTAAAGAATATGTCTGTTGTTGGGATATTTTAGTTTTGATGAATTATGCCAAAACATTATCAACTTGTGTTGTTGAAGCCGGGATTTACGTGTGACAATGTGTTTCGCGGGGAACGAGAGAACAAATCGGCGGGGGAACTCAACAATCGACGAGATGACGAGATCGACGAGGTCGCGCATTTGAGACCCATCGAGATCGAATGAGTAAGATGAGTTCCGGAGTTAATCACGAAATGAAAGCAAAAATCAAAAGAAGAAAAGCTGCCGCCTGGATCAAGATCGACGACCCGATCGTAAGAATGTATGGGCCGATTCGGTGATCAAGAACAAATTTAGCCGATTCGGATGATCGATGAATAACGAGCCGATCTGATGATCGAAGAACAAACGAGCCGATCCGGGTGATCGAAGAGCGCATAAGTTTATCGTAAAGAACCTACCGTAAGATCGTAAGAGAAGGTTGCGATCGGCAGAGGTTAGATGAGGATCGACGAGATCGACGGATCGAGATCGAGCATGAAGATGAGCAGATGATCGAGATCGACGTGATTGAGATCGATAAAGTAAACCGATATGCTAACCTAATATGCTAACCCCGATGTACTAATCATGCGTATAAACCGATATCGACCGATGCTATCTCGATCCGATCATGCGAAATTCGACCGATCAAAGTAGAAGAAATCGGATATCGAAACCGTAACTGCGATACCGTGATCGAGAAAGGTTCTCATCGAAGAGAAGGTCATCCTCGTTCATATTCAATCGAGAATCGGAACGCTCTTGATGATCGCCAAATTGAGCGCTTAGTGACTCGAGAGTCGATTGTCTCGAAGATTGGTTAACTCGCTTAGCCCGAGTGTCAAAGATGCTCGACGATAAGGTCCATTGAAGAGAAATTTCAAATAAGGCTCGATAGATCAAGACACGAGACTCAGAGAGAATCTGAACGATTCCAAGGCGAAGAATCAATAATATAAATTTAGAATCAAATAGCGTGGGACCAATGAGAGGAAGACAACCACCGAAAAAGCCAGCAAGAAAGCATAGACAGTATGGATTTGAATGTGACTCCATCCAACGGTAACATTCAAATCCACACTATAAATACAAGTTCTTCCTTCATAATTCGGTGTGGAGAATATGCAAAAGATGCTAGAGAGCCAAGAGCCTTATATTCAAGCATTCCCACCATAGAACACAAGTCTGTAGATATACAAATATATTCAAAGAGTGTTATAGAACCCAATCTAAGCAACCCACGATGTATCCTAAGCTTAGAGAGATTTTCCCAACCTTAGCATTGAGGCTAAACAAATGTAAGGGAAAATCTCAACCTAGTTGGAAACCAAACAAACCTTACCCAAATTAGTCGGTTAAGTTTGTAGGTGAGTGTGAACTTCGGTAAACATCTAAGAATCCCGAAAGGGAGGGTAGGCAATCCCGAGTGAGGGTGATAAGTCCCGTTGGAGTGTGAACTCCCCAGAAACATCTCGAGGCAATCCCGCGGAGGGTGATAAGTCCCGTTTGAGTGAGAGCTCGTTAAATATCTAGAGGCAAACCCGAGAGGGTGATAAGTCCAGTTGGAAGGAATTTCCCTAGGAACAGGGAGAGTGGATGTAGGAGCTTGACCCTCCGAACCACTATACTTTGTTGTGTTGTTTATTGCTTTATGTTCTTATATTGTCATATGCATTCGATTATAAGCAAAATACAACACATGAGCTTAAAACGTAAAAATTGGAATCACTCTGCCCTCACCCCTGTTTTTATATGCATCACATGAAATGTTTGCTTCCATGCAAAAATCGGTTTTAACCGGGACCATCAATTGGTATCAGAGCGAGGTTCTCAAAAGATTACCTTTTTTCAATGTGATCACCTGAGCAGATCTATTTAAAAACATGTCTCTGATCTGATACCATCAATTGGTATCAGAGCAGGGGTTCAAAAGTTCACTAGATTTTAATGTGAACACCTGAACTGGTCTTTTTTAAAAAAACTCATTTAGTTTAAAATGCATAAATTTTATAAAATTCATGGAGGTTGACAATCATCTTCTCATCATTTTTTTAATGCATCAAATGTTCTTCATTATTTCACTTGTTTAACTAACACTGTTTTTCTCGTATATTTTTATTGTTAGTTAGTTTTGGCATCATTATCAAAAAGGGGGAAATTGTTGGGATATTTTAGTTTTGATTAATTATGCCAAAACATTATCAACTTGTGTTATTTAAGATAATCTACAGATAACAAGTTGAGGGGGAACGAGAGAACAAGTTAAGGGGGAACTCATAAAATCAGACGAAGATGATCGAGATCGACGAGGTCATAGACAAAAGGCCGATCGAGATCGATGAGTAGGATGAGTTCCGAAAGTTAATCACGATGAGTTGAACAAGAAGAAGCATGTTGATTTGTGATGAAGAAAAACCGATAAAATCTTTGTGAAGAAATCGTAAATCAAAGTAGAAGAAATCAAATCGGTGAGAAGAAATCAAATCAAAGGAAATCGGCCGGATGAACAAAGTGAAATCGCCGATGAACAAAGGAAATCGGGCCGATGAATAGTGATTTCAAAGATCGATGAAACAAAGGATTTCAAGACACCGTAAATCTGCAGACCAAATTTCTACAGATCGATTTCAAATGACGGATCAAAGACGAGAATCGGAAGAGATGAACAATGAATCGACGAAATGATCGATCCGATTAGACACACAAAAGCAGCTGACCAATAAGAAGATAACACACATATTGATGTGACATAAAGCTGCAAGGAAAAGTGCAAAAGGACAAAGAAAAGCTGGAAGTTATTAGTATGGATTTGAATATTACTTTCCAAATCTAAATATTTAAATCCACACTATAAATACATTGCACTATCTTCAAAAGAAGACAAGGAGGATCCGCAAAGTGAAATTAAAGCCAAATATTCAAGCAACTCCATTCATAGAACACAGAGCAAGAAATACACACATATATTCAAAAGTGTTCTACCCTAGATCTAAGCACAAATGCTATATCCTAAGCTTAGAGAGATTTTCCCATCCTTAGCATTGAGGCTAAACAAATGTAAGGGAAAATCTCAACCTAGTTGGAAACCAAACAAACCTTACCCAAATCAGTTGGTTAAGTTTGTAGGTGAGTGTGAACTCCGGAAACATCTAGCAATCCCGAAAGGGAGGGTAGGCGATCCCGTGAGGGTGATAAGTCCCGTTTGAGTGAGAACTCGGTAAACATCTAGCAATCCCGAAAGGGAGGGTAGGCGATCCCGTGAGGGTGATAAATCCCATTTGAGTGAGAACTCGGTAAACATCTGTTGGTTAAGTTGGTGCCCCATGAAGGGAAGAGTGGATGTAGGACGACTTGTCCGAACCACTATAAAAATACGTGTGTTCTTATTTGCTTTCATATCAACTGTCATACATACTTTAGCAAATCTGCATAACACATTCGAAAAAAAAAAAAAAAAAGTTTCACGGTGAACAAGTTTCACGGTGAACAAGTTTCACAGCATACCAACTCTTTTTTAATTCTATCCAACAAATTTTAAAACATCATAACTAGTGGAGGAGAGTGTATTATTTTTTTCTGAAAGGAAAAGGACACGCGGGAATCAGCCAGCACTGATAGCAACAAGGAAGTTCGGGGCGGACAACCAAGACGAGTTACAATCAGGACTAGTTTTCGGATAATGAGCGAACTCGTGAGCAACTAAATTGAAAGCTCACCTTGCCCAGAAAATTCCCAAGCATGGGATAGTCTTGATCATATCTTGAATTTCTTCGCAAATAGGATGCAATCTGCCTGGCATTGTTCTTCCCCAAGAGCCTCCAGGATAACACCTTTCACATCTCCAATAAACACGGCAGGTTGAGCTCCTAACGTAATTGTGTGGATTAAGCATTCTCGCAGGGCAAGGAACTCCGAGATGTGGGGATCTTGAATTCCCGGGAAGTTGCGGCTAGCTCCAAAGATGAACTTGCCATTTTGATCCTCGATATAAACACCAATTCCTGAGCACGAATGCTGAACTGAAATCGACCCATCGAAGAAAACTATAGTAGTGGTCTGGCTTCCATGAGCGGGAGTGGAGGGTCGAGTTAGAATGTTCGGGCCACCTGTTCGAGTGTGTGGCAAGAGCTATAATGGAGAAAGTGTCAGTAGTAACCCTCTCAAACAGAGCTTTATTTTTATGAAACTATTATACCAGGTGAAATAGACGAGCATACCAAAGAGCTCCAAGTCAAACTGACGGTGCATAAGAAGCCTCATGAAATGGAAGTGTGCCTTGGAGTGTATTTGGATTATCGTTGGAGATATAATTAATCAATTGCATTAATTTTAAAATCAATATCCACCAGTTTTATCCTTTTTTTTATGACTCAATATTCGATTCAAAAATTAACTAATTTGAGGAATCAATCTCACTGTCCACTAACAGATTCTCCAATTGAAGCCAAGTCAAAATCCTATATCAATTAGTTTGTACTAGACAAAATTTTGTATGGACTAATTCATTTTAGGAATTGATTGCATTTTGAGAGATTTTTTTTAGAGAGATGGTGGTGAATGGGATGGAGTTGGAGATAGAAAAATGTGGATGGTGGTAATTCAATGAATAATAATCCGTGTTTGATTAGCGATGAACAAACGTGAGTGGATCTTTATGTCAAATCAAAACTAATATTGTAGTATTATTTTATTATTGTTAGTGAGATAGTGATTAGGGAAATTATAAGTGTAAGAGAAAAGTAAGAGGAAGAATGAATTGATTATAAGAAAATATGAGAGAAGGTGGGTTGATATAGGAAAAATAATGAAATGATAGTTCTAGACAGGGGCGGATCCACCATAGAACAAAGGGGTACACTTGCATCCCAAAATGAAAAAAACTGCAATTATATATATATATATATATATATGATCTCTATTCTCTTGAATTGCTTGAGCTGAATTTTGTTTTGCATAAGGCCAAATTTATATGTTCAATATTTTCCGGCTATATTGTGCAAGTGAATTTTTTGTTGGGTCCTGTTAGTAGATAAAAAAATATTATGAAAATTCCATAATCCCCTCATCATTTTATATTAAAAATATATATTCAATCCCTACAATCACCGGCATCTGCCGCCGTCACTTACTTATCCGGTCAAAAAATATATCGATAATCATCATATATTTTTTTTTGCAAAAATCGATTGAAATTAACAAATGAGAGAAGGAGAGTTACCCGAGATCCGTGGAGAAAGAGAGGGTGGCGTGAGAGGTGGTCGGTAGGATTTGCTACCGATTGAAGAAGAAACTGGAGAATGAAGGGAGAGAGAAGATTAGGATATTTTAACCGGCCCCTTTTTTGTTTTTATCAGCCCAGCCCATTTATCAATTTTTGGGGCTTTACTTTTTTTTTTCTTTTTTTTTTTTAATAAAATACAATTAATATGTATTTTTCTTTAAAAGAGTTCTAAGTGTACCCTAAATTTTAAAATGTTATTTTAGAAGGTTTCTAAAATATTAGATTTAATGAATTCAAGTGTAGTTATAATATCATCTCCTCTGTCAAAAAAAAAAAAAAAAAATTATAATATCATCTCAATACTATATATTTTAGTATCGATCTCTGAAATTTTAAATATTAAGTAAGTAATACTACTTTCGTTCTAAATTTATTTACCCATTTACTTTTTGCACGAGTTTTAATATGAAAATTACTTATTAGTATTTAGAGTGATAAAGTGATTTTTGGTTTGAGATATTGTAGTCTTTTTTGTTTTATTATTAAAGTAAATTATTTTTTGTGTGTAAAAGTAATGAAATGGTATGTAATTCAGGTGGGTAATTGAAAAAGATGTAGTTACTTTATTCTCTTTTATGGAAAGGGGTAAACAAGTTTGACATATATTTTTTTGGAGAAAATGGGTAAAAAAGTTTTGAAACGTATCTTTTGGAGAAAATGGGTAAACAAGTTTGGGACATAGTGAATACCATTTAAAATATAATCGTATCCCCAAATTGAATATCCTGAATCCGCCCTAATTCTAGACAAAACATTTTCCCCACGAAATGTAGTATGGATTCAGAAATGTAATTCGTGAAGTTTGTGTTAGCCTCGAGCAGATAGCCATTATCGCCATACCAACATTAACGACGGAAGAAATTGATAATTAAAAAATTGTTTCATTGCCGTTAAAAAAAAAATGCTTACAAAATCTTAATTGAATTGAAAAGAGACGACAAAAAGGAGCATTATTCAAATGAAAATGAATCAACATACTCTAAAAACTCAAGGGGTGTTGGTGCAATCAGTTTTCAGAAAGCTGACTTGCTTCTTCAAGACATCATACCCTATGAGGTAATCAACTTGATGTATATTCCCAAATATAGCCAGATTTTGAGACGGAAGCAACGTCAAACAAACAAGCCCCTTCTCAACTTCCAGAAAAGTGGTCCCCTGTGGCAACTCCACATCTGCTCCTTTAAAATGCGCCGTGATTGGCGGCGTAATGAACTCGCCCTTTCTCGGTAATTTGTAGCACAAATTGAAGGTCCCCTGTGGGTCCTTCACTCGGGTGGCTTTTATTGCTTTCACCAAGGCCGTCTCGATTCCCTTGTACAGCTCCGAAGGAACGAACGTGAGAGTAGTCCCGGAGTCAATTATAATGTTGCCTTCTTTACCTGCAGACTGTTGTTTAGTAGTACTAGTGGACTCGTAATATTTAAGCCTCTGTGCCCCCACGGATAGCCCCTTTAATGTAAGATGGTAAAATGTATCGAGCTCTTTGAGCACCAGTGGAGTCGACACAACATTAGGCCCTGTCACGACTGCGTTGCTCCAGAAACTTATTTTGCTGGAAACATTGGTATCAGGATAAGTGAGACAGTAGGAGAATCTGCCGCGAAATGAGGTTGTCGGTTGATTGACTGCGGAGATCCCCCCGTTTCCCAGGCCGAAAATGCCAGACGCTGTTGGTTTGAAATTCCCGGTGTTGGTCCTGCCACAGCCGAAGACAAAATTGGGGAAAGATGCATTGGTGCCGAGGGTTAGTGTGTCGGTAGCTAGTTCACCGTTACTGGAAGATTGGTCTCCGTAAGAGACTAGATACTGGCAGACGTTCCTAGCACAACCAATCGTTTTTCCGGAGTAGGCGCATTCATTTGTCTGGCAGGCGACGGGCTTGTAGGATTTTGTGGAGACCGGGTTGAAGAGAGGGTAGTTCTGCTTGTAGCATTTGGAGCAGGGTTTGCACCAGATCCACGTCGAAGTCATTTGCCCGATGTCGGCGATCTTTGAGTGGGGACCAATGGGGTCCCGATTTGGTACTCGATTAAGTACTCGCCCCCGTCGGCAGTGAGGGGAGCTTGTGAAGTTTGGTCTAACGAGTAAGTTAATGAGAGGGAGGAATGGCGGGAAAATGAACGGTCGAAAGCGTTTCTTAGACGTTGGAATCGTGTTTTGGAGGGATCGTGAGACGGGGAGAGAGGCGAGTCGCGATGGATCAGATCAATGGTGACACCACCACCATTGTTGTAGGATTCAACCAAGGAGATTAAACAGAAAAAGGAAACAAGAATAGATAAGGAAATGTAGTGAGAAGCCATGGCGTGTGACAAGAATTGAGGATGATTGATTTTGTGATGATTATAATTAGACTTTTCCTACATTTTATAGGCTAATACTATTAGATTAGGAAATCATTTAATGGGTGCACCACCCCCAATTTGAAGTTCGATTGCATAATTAAATGACTAATTTAATTTCAGTTATATATATATGCCATAAAACATGGAATTATTCCTCATAAATGGCTATATTCAATGGATTAATTTTGTTAATTTTGGTCTGCAGTATCTAACCCGAAATATAAAATCAAAATCCATCAGTCAGATCCAATGAATTGTTTAATATAATCTGTGATTTATTATTTTGTGCAACTACTTAAAATATTTGAATTAGTAGAATCTTGAATATGTTTTCTGGCATACGATAATATTTCTTCAATTTTATGATCTTCTACTACCCCTAGAAAAAAGAAAGTCCAATTAATGTCATACAGCCTCATTTTTATAATATTAATTATATGCTTTAATGTGAAAAAACGACTAACCTTTCTCGTTATGACGTTTTTATTTTCGTGTAATAATAGTAAGAGAAGTTTTATCTATTATCAGCTACATATTGTCTTAGGCAAATTATAATAATAATAATAATAATAATAATAATAATAATAATAATAAAAGATTGTCAAAATTTGTTTCTTTCTTTCTTCTTTAAAAGGGAAAAATATTATTTCTCGTGTGGTCGGAATTAAATTTGGATAATATAATATTATAAAAAAATTGATCTATAATGACAGGAAAATTCTATCATTATAAACACAGAATTTTGATCTTTAATAACAAGGTTTTCCTGGCATGTGCATTCTCAATTTATATCTAAAGACAAGATTTTCCTGGCATGTGCATTCTCAATTTATATCTAAAGACAAGATTTTACTCTCATTAAAAAGTTATTCAAATATAAAAAAATCCTTTCATTATACTATAATTTATCTCTCATTATATGTTTCCTTATTAATAGTCTTTTTGCCATTAATATGGCCTAATTTATAATAATTGCAAATAAATCTAAAAGGTGCAAATAATATATATTTATTCAAACAATTGCATCTATATATATTTAAAGAAAAAAACTCGGTTTCATGCATGGATGATGTATAACCTAACACAAATCAACGCTCACTCCTCCCAAAATGTTAAAACATCAGTGTCAAAATTATACTCCGTTTCACCGTCTCACGTAAGTGTGTGTCCTCATATTTGAATTAGCAAAACTTATAAAATTTAACTTACACTAAAATATGAATCCCTTAAATAAGAAAATGAATTTGATAGCTACCATAAGTAGAAAACAGGAAAGTTAACAGGGATGTGGAACACTTGATTGTTGTTTCAAAATCATATTACTTGAGTTTTTGTTTAGATAACCTGCAAAAATTAACATCGATCGAAGAATGGTTAGTCTTTGTTGAAGCATTTAGTGCATGATTTGCCCTATAGGTCATCGGCAATGCATCGCTGGCGAACAGGTGGCGTTCTGATTTGATATTTGATTGAGTAGTCACCTCAAGTCAAGTCGCAAGATTGAAGGTCCCCTGTGGGTCCTTGACCCGTGTGGCTTTTATGTCTTTCACCAAGCCCGTCTCAATTCCCTGGTACAGCTCCGGAGGAACAAAAGTCAGAGTAGTCCAGGAGTCGATTATAATGTTGCCTTCTTTACCTGCAGACTGTTGTTTAGTGGTCTCGTAATATTCAAACTTGTGGATAGCCCCTCTAATGTAAGATGGTAAAACGTATCGAGCTCTTTGGTCACGAGTGGAGTCGACACAACATTAGGCCCTGTCACAACTGCATTGTTCCCGAAACTAATCCTGCTGGAAACATTGGTATCAGGATAAGTGAGACAATAGGAGAATCTGCCGTGAAATGAGCTGGCCTCCTGGTTGACTAACGACATCACCCCATTTCCCAGCCCAAAAATGCCAGACGCGGTTGGTTTGAAATTGCCACCGCCATGCCACAACCGAAGATGAAATTGGGGGTTAGTGTATCTGTAGCTAGTTCACCGTTGCTGAAAGAGACTTCATACTGGCATACGTTGTTAGTACAAGCAATCGATTTTCCTGAGTAGGCGCATTCGTTGGTCTGGCAGGCTACGGGCATGTAAGATTTAGTGGAAAAAACGGGGTCCAAGAGAGGCTAGTCTTGCTTGTAGCATCACTGTAGGATTATAATATTCTTTCTCATAATGACTTTTCTTTTTGTGTAATTACAGTAAGATGTTTTTTGTGTATATTCTAAGGCTAATTATAATAATAAAAGATTGTCAAAATTTGTTGTTTGTTTCTTTCTTAAGGGAAAAAAAGTCATTTATCGTGGTCAGAATTTAATTTCGATAATACGACACTATAGCTGAAAAATTAGAGGTCTTCACTCTAAGGTATAAAAATCATGGGAAAATTACTCTAAGGTACAATGTGCAAAAATTTTTTGTTGCATATTAGTATCTAATTTGAACTAAAGTGCAAACCATTTTTTGCACAATGTACCTAAAAATAATTTTCCCCAGAATTTTGTACCTTAGAGTAATTTTTCAGAAAAATTATGTCATTATAAGCATAATAGACAAGATTTTTCTATTATGCTAAGTTGTATCAT
This sequence comes from Stenogyne calaminthoides, assembly GCA_037126765.1. NCBI lineage: Eukaryota > Viridiplantae > Streptophyta > Magnoliopsida > Lamiales > Lamiaceae > Stenogyne > Stenogyne calaminthoides. The sequence goes on from JBBCBC010000001.1 coordinate 52,227,583, forward strand.
TATTTTCAACTTATACCTAATGAGTAATGACAATTTTTTACTCTCATTTAAAAATTATCCAAAATAATTAGGATACTAAAATTTGTCTCTCCCTATTTGTTTCCTTATTTTTTTTTGACAACCCTATTTGTTTACATATTAACTGTCTTTTTGCATTAATTATGATAAAAAATGTAATAATTTTAAATACAAGATTATAGAGTAATATTTATGGCGTATTTTAAATTCTAATATACCATATAAATGGTTAAAAATAAAAATATCTTCTACAATTAATGTTAATTATTGTATTGGTCTTGATAAGATTCCACATTAATAAAGACAACCAAACGTAAAAGTATCCTCCACAATAAAATATAATACATGTAATTTTGTAATAGATTACTTATTGATTTAGTAATATTTAGTATTAAAATCTTGTAAATCAGTAATAGATTATGGTTAAGTATTGTATTGTATGTATGCTCTTGTGATACACGCACCCCTAATTCATGTGTCTAAATCGATGTCAGTCAGCATTTTCCGATCGAAATTAGGGGCACGTGTATCACACACCCCAAAAATGACATCGTTTTGGGGTAGTTTGACCAGTCTCCGGCGATGTGGGACTAAATCAGCACAAATTGAAAACATACGGGACTAAATTGAAACATGTGATATATACAGGACCTTTTCAATAAAGTTGCAAAGTTACGGGACCGTTTTGATTTAAATCCCTATATAGTGTATTTTAAAAACATAAACTTTTTTTGCAATGAAATGTGCAATTAATTTATACTGAAACGTGTAATTTATTTCAAGAACATAAGTTGCATGTTTAGTCTCACTCTTTAGAATATTAGTTGAGTTGGTAAATATTTAGTTTAAAATTTGGTAATTCATTGGAGTAATATATAGATTAATGAGTTATTTGACAAATCTTTAGTATTCAAAATTTGGTCAAATAATTATAATTATAATGTAAATCCAAAATTTCTGATTATGGTTTATATTCCCTTGTGTTCCTTTAACTTTTTATAATTTTTCTTTTTCTTCATTTCTCATTACATTTCTCATTCATATTTAATTTCATGTTGGAGTCGATGGAAGTCAAGCAGTAGGAGAATCTGCGTGTTGGCCTGCTGGTTGACTATGGAGACCGGCCCCGTTTCCAAGTAGGAGAATCTACTTGGTACTGGCATTTAGTCCCTTTGCACGCGGTGTCCGGTACATTGATTCGTTTGGCAGGCGACGGGGCGGTAGGACTTTGTGGAGGCGGGGTCGAAGAGAGGGTAGTCTTGCTTGTAGCATTTGGTGCAGGGTTTGCATTGGCTGAGTGTCGGTAATGCTGAGCTGGCGGACGGGTGGGGTACCGATTTGGTACTCGATTAAGTACTCGCCCCCGTTAGCTGTAAGGGAAGCTTGTGTTGCGTCTGGGGAAAATGAGGACGTTAGGGAAAGGGAGGATTGGCGGGAAATGAACGGTCGAAGGCGTTTCTTAGGCTGTCGAAGCGTGTTTTGGATGGGTCGTGAGATGGGGAGAGGGAGGAGTCACGGTGGATGAGGTCAATGGTGACACCACCACCGTTGCTGTAGGATTGAACTGAGGAGATTAAACAGGTTAATGAAAGGAGAATGGACAAGGGATTCATGATGATTGGACAAGAATTAAGGATGATTTTGTGATGATAAATGTAACGATTTTTTCTACATTTATAGGTTGATGTTTAGGTTACGCAATGTGGAAAGTCATTTAATGGGTTCACGACCCTCGACATTTGGGATTTGCATTGCATAATTACATGCCTAAATTTCAGTTATGAATGGTATAATAATGAAGATTAATTTAAATCATAATGAATTACTCCTCACAATTGCCTAAAATTACTGGATTATGTTTTCGTTATATTGGTATGTTATATGTCTTACTTTGATAATATGGAAATGACATCAATCATGGATGAATTAATAATCTCTGATTTATTTGGATTTATGGAGTTGTTTAAAATATTTGAATTAGTAGAATCTTGAGTCCTAAATTTATATTTTATGATCTTTTATCTCTCCACACCAAAAGACAACAAGAAAAAAGGAGGAGAAGAAGAAAGAAAGACAGTCCAATTATTAACGTCACGCCTCTTTAATTCATTCTGATTCATAATTATACATATTTATTATATGTTTAATGTGAAAAACTTGATCAACCTTTCTCATAGTAACGTTTTTCTTTATGCAGTACACCAAGAGACCAAGTACGAGATGTATATTAGTATCTATATAAGCTATATATTGTCTAAGCCTAATTTCAATGCTAATGGTAATTATAATTAATAGTAATAGTAGTAATAATATCATCATTAATGATAAAAGATCGTCAAATTTTGTTTGTTTCTTTCTTTTCTAAAAGGAAAAAAATATCATGTCTTGTGTGGTAGGAATTTAATTTGGACAATATTTATGTGAATGAATCCTTCCTACACACTTATAGAAAAACAACAGTATAATTATTCTAGAACTTTAATATTTTTAAAAGGTAGTATAATACTATAATTTATAAATTGATGGAATGTATTAAACTAAAAAAAGGATGAGGTTGAAGCAACAGTACCACCCATTTTAAATTAAAACTTGAGACTCCTTAATCCTTACTACATTGTGGTTAGAAAGGATGACGCTAAAATTGATTCAAACGAAAGAAACATGCGAAATGGAAGGCAAAAATTAGGTTCAGAAATCGTGAGAATTAATTAGAGAAACATATATCGCTTCGAGTGCATTTAATTAATCATGAAAATATGCATTTAATTCTTCCATTTTAGTATTACACATAAATAACTTAACAAATCATTTCTCATTATTAGCTGGATTATTATATTCTCTGATCAGTATTACTCCATCTTCTAACATTCCGTAATATTAATACATTGTGTTAATTTTGATTAGTGAAATCAATAATTGATTAAGTTTGTTTTCTAATTTAGTAGTAGTATTTGAATTTTAATGTCAATTTTATTTTTTTGTTTCCGACACATATGTCAATTATATTTGAAGTTATGGAATCATGGTATATTGTCATTCTTATGATTTTCTCTTTCCACAAAAAGAAGCCCGTCACACCTCTTCATTGTGATTGTGATTTTATATCAAAATTACATTTTTTCTTTGAATAAGAAAAAGTTAAATATTTTTTTCTTTTTAAAGTAGACCAATTGCAGTATATGTATATCTGGTTTTCTCAAATTCCTATCATAAACATGCGAATTGTAATGCAGCGTTGAATTGTTATTGTCCAAACACTGTTACTAAAGTTGGTATAAATTTAATGAAGTCCAAATCTCATTAAATACTCTCTCCGTCCCGGTGTAATTATCTCGTTTCTTTTTGTTGTTTTATTTAAAAAATAATAATAAAATAATAAAAATGAAGTGTAGTTTTGGGTATTGGGAGAGAAAAAAAAAGTATGTGGAGTAATGAGTGGAATAGTAATTGACATTTTTTTGTAATATTATATGAAAAATAAGAATAAAAATTATGGGTAGCGGAATTACATACTTTTTCCTTTTATGGATTTGAAAGTTATAGTAGACGCTCATAAAAGAAAAACGAGACAATTATAGTGGGACGGCGTACTATCTTAGGTTCAATCCCCTTAAACAGGCTAACTTTTTCCAACTTGTTGTGACATAACATTCTAAAGTGAAGAATTAGGGTTCCAACTTCCAACAGATTGATATCACCTTGTGTCACTTTCCATGGTTTACTTTGTGTTCTACAATGTAGATGCATGATAAATAAATAATAAAAAAAATGATATTGAACTGTATATACCATACCAAGGCATGTTAATGACCCAGAAAGTGGAACACGATGTGAAATACGAAAAGTGACAATATTTGATATCCTTAAAACTCAAGAAATTATGATTATAAGAAGAATCTGATCATGATTTTTTTTTTTTCATTTTTTCATTTTTTTCTCTAAGTTAAACAACCTAGCTACAATTGAATTCCTTCTAAGCTGTAAAACTGAAAAAACGATTTGCGAAGAAGGCGATTTGAACTTGGGGCATCTATCTATTTTAGTATTATTTAGCATAGACTTACAAGAACAACTTATTTGTAAATGATGTTTATAACATTAAACCTAGAATTAGCATTACAGAGATATCATCACAATTGCTAACAGAGTCTAGCAAGAACATGTTATTCCATTCTTTCCCAATCTAGCAAACGCCCACTTAATTGTCCCCCACTCTTCAGGCATTGTAGAAGAAAAAAAAAATTCCTTCTCTTAAAGTAATAATTCCTACAGTTGTAGGATCTTAACAAATTTCTACCAAGTTTCTCTGGCCATGAGTGTGATCTCAACATCTCAAGCAAAGCTATAGCAACAAAGATGATTCACAATATTCAATGAAATATAAAGAGATAGATGAATGAAATGTAATAGCCTCAGGAAAAGAAGAAACAAGCAGTTCAAATGTTTTCATTAATCATGTAATGTGAAATTAGGCCAACATTTATCCTGAACTCCTACATAATTGAGAGTCTTATCATAAAGTAACAAATATATTCCAAAGCTTCTACATTGCAACTATGGAATGATAAAACAACAGCTGAAGAGGACTAGGCAAATGAATTTAACAGCACTCAAAGAATATCAGGCATCAATAAACCAAATCACACCAGAATAAAAAAGATTACATATAACTGAACACTTACTCTATACTATATAATATATATGCATTTTGTATGTATAATTGTGACCAAGCCCTCTCAAAGCAGACCATATATCATATCCAGGATACAAGAAAAAAGCAGAAATAAGATATACTGAATTAAAACAGATTAGTGAAATTTAGGACTGTCATCATCACTTAGCTCATCTTCAATACCTGAAACCTCCATTCTTGCAGAAGCTTGCTTAGCCCATTTCACTATTTTCTCAGCCTCCCTACAAATCTTCTCCTCCTCCTCCATAGCCTTCGTTATCATCTTTCTCTGACTATTCACTGAAAAGTGTTATGGCTCTAGAAGAATATGGAATAAAAAAACAGAAAAACCAACATGAGGATCCACCGAACGATGTCGTATTCAGCCAATTGATCAAATTAAGGTTGTACGGAGTTGAAATTGGGGGAAAAGCTATCACAGACCTTAATTCGGGAAAAGCCCATTCGGCCCAAGAGGATTGGATCTTCACCGTTAGTAAGGACGCTAAGAATGACGTTTCTATCTCTAACGTCAGCATATTGGGACCACTAGTGAAGGGCATCATCACTCCGCGCGGTTACACACTGAAGAAAGAGAAAACGGTTAGTGGCGGTGTTGGCAGCGTGAACAAAAAGGAGGAAAAAGGAGAAGAAATGATTATGTAGAAAATTGTACGACTCTATCCTCTCCTCTCAAATTTCTATCTTCTTCTTCACTAATTTTTTCTAATTTCCTTATCCTCCATTTTTGTTGCAGGTGTGTGAGCTCAGTCCACTTTAATGGAGTTTTCCTTCATTTTTATCTTTTATTTTATGTCTTTCTGAGAGAGAGTCCTCTTATATTCCCACAAAAGGCGTGTTTGCCATATTTCACGTTTCTATTAAATATGAAATCATTATCTGTTGTTGGTGTTATTTAATATTAATTTCTTATATTATTATTAAATTAGTTGGGCCATAACAATTTGGTATCCAGAGCGGGTGATTCCTCGGAGCTCTGACGTAAACATGGCGGATGGAACTAGATTGAAGGAGATGCAAAAGTTAGAGACACTAATCAATTATGAGAAAGGACATAGAGTGTTGATGCAATCTGCAGTAGGAGCTTTGCAAGTTTCTCAAGAAGGTGTGCAGAATACAATGAAAATATTGGAAACAAATCAGAAAGCAATGGCTGTACAGATGCAAGAGATCTCTAATCAGCTGCAATTACTCTACAAAGGAAAGCATGTTGATGATGGTATTCTACCTTCACCAACCAGGGGAATCTTGTTCAACAGGGGAGGATCTGGTTCTCAAAGCAGTGGAGGAAATAACCACACTTACACTCCAATTCAGAAAATAGAGTTTCCAAAGTTTGATGGAGCAGAACCTAGAGCTTGGGTGAGAAAGTGCAACAGGTATTTTCAAATCATTAATACCATTACTGAGGATTGCAAAGTTTCGTATGCCACTATGCATTTAGAAGGCAAGGCTGAATTATGGTTCCAAGGGTTTTCTGAAACTAGAGGGGAGATTAGTTGGGAGCAATTTGTTGAAGCTATTTTGAATAGATTTGATGATATTGATCCATAGTTAGTTATTGGAGAATTTCATAATCTAAAACAAACTGGATCAGTTGCAGAGCTAGTTGAAAAATTTGAAGAGCTCAAATCATATCTTCAAATATTCAAAAGAGAGTTGCCAGAGGAGTATTTTGTCTCAAGCTTTATCAACAAGCTTAGGGATGACATTAAGGGGCCTATATTAATTTTCAAGCCTAAGTGTTTTGAAGAGGCAGTGTCCATGGCAAGAAAACATGAATTTACTGCTGATGCGATTGCAAAGAGATACAAGGAGGCTGTAAGAACAACCACTAATTACACACAAGGGAGACCCACACCAAACTTCCCTAGGTCTAATAACTTCAAAGGACCTCCTGGAGATAAAACAATCCTTAAGAAGGATGGAGAAATCAAATTGCCTCCTAGAAGGTTGCTCACAGAAGCTGAAATGGCTAGCAGGAGAGAGAAGAAGTTATGCTATAATTGTGATGAGATTTTTGTGCCAGGACACAAGTGTAAAAACAGGCAGATTTTCATGCTCATGTCAAAAGAAGAGGAGGAGGCTCTTGAAGAGGAGAAAAAATTGTTAGAAGAATTGAATGAGCCTATCATGACTAAGGATATGACCATATCCTTAAATGCCATTGATGGGTATTCAAACATTAATACTATCAGAGTAAGAGCCAAGGCTTTTGGGCTAGAGATATATCCCTTGATTGATAGTGGAAGCACTCACTGTTTTGTAGATGAAGAGATCTGTTTCAAAACACAATGCAAGGTGGAGAATGCTATGCCTATGATGGTGACTATAGCTGATGGGAAGTAAAGTCATTAGTAGGAAAATATGCCCAGATTTTACATGGGAGGTTCAGGGGCACAAGTTCACTTATCCCATGAGAATCATCAAGTTGGGGGGATGTGACATGGTCTTAGGAGGAGATTGGCTGAGGAAACACAGCCCTATTGAGATAGATTACAATGACATGAAACTCTCAATAAACAGCAGTGGCAAGAAAATTAGCATTAAGGCCATGACTCAAGAAGCTGAGATCAAAATCATTTCTGGGGAAGGAATGCACAAGCTGCTGAAAGGTGAAAATGCTGCTTATTTGGGAAGCTATATACTGTGCATACAACAGAATATTCAAGTAATGAGAAGCTGGAAAAATTACTTGATGGCTTTGAAGATATATTCGAAGAACCAACTACTCTACCACCAACAAGAAGCATCCAACATTATATAAACTTAATACCAGGAGCTGTACCAAAGAAGCAAGCACCTTACAGGTATCCTTATGTGCAGAAAGGAGAAATTGAGAAGTTGATCAAAGAAATGTTGAGCGCAGGGGTGATTAGAGCTAGTCAAAGTCCATATGCTTCACCCATAATCATGGTGAAGAAGAAAGATGGAGGCTGGAGGATGTGTGTTGATTACAGGTATTTAAATACTCTTACTGTCAAACATGTATTTCCTATACCTGTAATTGATGAACTTTTGGATGAGTTGAATGGATCTAAATACTTTTCTAAAATAGATCTAAAGTCAGGGTATTTTCAAATAAGGATGAATAAAGAAGATATACCTAAGACAAGTTTTGTCACACATAGTCGACAATATGAATTCTTAGTGATGCCATTTGGCTTATGCAATGCCCCGACAACTTTTCAAGCCCTTATGAACCAGGTTTTTGAGCCCTATTTGAGGAAGTTCATTTTGGTATTTTTTGATGACATACTTGTGTATAGTCCTGATTGGGAAACACATATAGAGAACTTGAAGTCTACATTGGAAATTCTCAGGAAAAATGAATTATATGCTAAGAAAAGCAAATGTTCATTTGGGCAAGAGAAGATAGAATACTTGGGTCATGTAATTTCTGGGGATGGAGTGGCTACAGATCCTAGTAAGATTGAAAGCATGGTGAATTAGCCTAGGCCTAAAAACATCAAGGCATTGAGGGGATTCCTAGGATTAACAGGCTACTATAGGAAATTTGTTAAGGGGTATGGAGTAATTAGTAAACCTCTTACTAAATTACTCAGGAAGGATTCATTTAATTGGGAAGATGAGGCAACCGAAGCATTTGAAGCTCTAAAAAAAGCCATGACTACCACACCTGTTTTGGCACTTCCTGATTTCACAAAAACATTCATTGTGGAAACAAATGCTTCTGGAAGTGGAATGGGGGCGATTTGATCTTGGGAAGGAAGGCCCATTGCTTATCTAAGCAAAGCTTTTGGACCAAAGAACATGGGGCTATCAATCTATGAAAAAGAATTTATAGCTGTGTTATTAGCCATAAATAAATGGAAGCATTATTTGCAAGGAAATCACTTCATTATCAAAAGTGATCAATTGAGCTTGAAGCACCTGTTAGATCAAAAACTTTCAACTACTCTACAACAGAAATGGACCAGTAAGTTACTTGGGTTTGACTATGAGGTGCAGTACAAAAAAGGAACTGAAAACAGGGTAGCAGATGCCTTATCAAGGAAATAGGAGATTGAAATTGAAGTGGTCAGTTGCAATGCCATTACTCAAGTACAACCTCTGTGGATGGAAGAGATTATCAAAAGTTATGAAGGTAATATAGGATTACAAGAGATCATCACATCAAAGTTGTTGGATGCTCAATCTCATCTGTTATTATACCCTTGTAAAGGGTATATTGAGGTCTGAAGGAAGGATATGTGTTGGGGAAAATGGGGACATGAAGGGAATAATTATAAGCGCCTCACGGATTTACCTTTTGGGGGCATTCTGGAATACAAGGGACTTATCAAAGAATTAAACCCATTTTTCATTGTCTTGGAATGAAAAATGATATCGAAGAATTTGTGAAAGAATGTGATACTTGTCAGAGGAACAAGGATGAGCATGTGAAGTATCCTGGATTGTTGAATCCATTGCCCATTCCACAGCAATCTTGGAGTCATATTGCTATGGATTTCATAGAAGGGCTCCCTAAATCTGAGGGAAAAGATGTCATACTTACAAATGGTTGATGATTTTCTAAATATGGGCATTTTATAACACTATCACATCCATACACCTTCTTTTAAGTAGTTAGGGTCTTCTGGATCAGTTACAAATTGCATGGGATGCCCAAGAGTATTGTCTCGCATGGGATAAAATTTTCACAAGCACATTTTGGAGACAAATTATTCAAACTAGCGAGGAGAGTTTGGATATTAAGATCGCTTATCATCCACAAACCGATGGTCAATCTGAGAGATTGAATCAGTGTGTAGAGGGATACTTAAGATGTATGGTGCAAGGGAAGCCAAAACACTGGGCAAAATGGCTACCCTTAGCTGAATATTGGTATAACTCCAATTTTCATACTGGAATTAAGATGACCCCATTTGAGGCTTTGTATGGGTATCCTCCACCTCAGATTAGTCTTGGGCAAGTAATGTGGGATCTAAGTCCAAGTGTTGAGGACTTTGTACAAGAAAGGCAAAGGACGCTGAAGGTTTTGAAGAAAAATTTAGAAGTAGCACAACAGAGAATGAAGAGGTATGCTGACATGAAGAGGACAGAGAGGAAATTTGAAGTTGGGGATTATGTTTTCCTGAAATTACAACCCTACAGACAAGCTTCAGTGGAGCTCAGGAAGAACAGTAAGCTTGCTCCTAAGTACTATGACCCTTATCAAGTCATGGAGAAGATTGGTCAGGTAGCTTACAAACTCAAACTACCTACTGATTCTATGATACATCCTGTTTTCCATGTTTCTTTATTAAAGAAAAGGATTGGAACTAAGTACATCTCTAGCACAAAATTGCCTCAAATTGATAAGCAGGGTCATCTTAGAATATATCCCTTATCAATTCTTGATAGGAGGGTATACAAGAAGGGTAATGGCATGGGGGTTGAATTGCTAGTCAACTGGATCAATCTACCAGCACATTATTCTACATGGGAGGATTATGATAATATTATGTTACAATTTCCTAATTTTGATCCTTGTGGGCAAGGATCAACTCAAGGAGGGGGAAATGTTATGGCTCTGGAAGAATATGGAATAAAAAAACAGAAAAACCAACATGAGGATCCACCGAACGATGTCGTATTCAGTCAATTGATCAAATTAGGGCTGTACTGAGTTGAAATTGGGGGAAAAACTGTCACAGACCTTAATTCGGGAAAAGCCCATTCGGCCCAAGAGGATTGGATCTTCACCGTTAGTAAGGATGCTAAGAATGACGTTTCTATCTCTAACGTCAGCATATTGGGACCACTAGTGAAGGGCATCATCACTCCGCGCGGTTACACACTGAAGAAAGAGAAAACGGTTAGTGGCGGTGTTGGCAGCGTGAACAAAAAGGAGGAAAAAGGAGAAGAAAAGATTATGCAGAAAATTGTACGACTCTATCCTCTCCTCTCAAATTTCTATCTTCTTCTTCACTAATTTCTTCTAATTTCCTTATCCTCAATTTCTGTTGCAGGTGTGTGAGCTCAGTCCACTTTAATGGAGTTTTCCTTCATTTTTATCTTTTATTTTATGTCTTTCTGAGAGAGAGTCCTCTTATATTCCCACAAAAGACGTGTTTGTCATATTTCACGTTTCTATTAAATTTGAAACCATTATCTGCTGTTGGTGTTATTTAATATTAATTTCTTATATTATTATTAAATTAGCTGGCCATAACAAAAAGTTACTCACATCAGATAAATAACCATCATGCTTTTTCCCCCAATCAAGCCCCAAATCCAATCCCCTGTTTTCTTTATTCTTTTTCCTTGAAACCTTCTTCGGAGAACACAAAAAGCAACCAACTTTGGCAGGGGGAGAAACCGACCTCTCACTGGAAGAAAAAGAAGGTGATTTTGTTGATCCCTTCTTCTCAAATTTCCGTTGTGGGATTTTCTTGAAAGGTGAAAGGCTCCCACTGTCAGCTAACCAACTCTTGGCTTCTGGGCTTTTTGTCAAACACGTGGTGGGCAGTTTTTCAGTATTCCCCCCTTTTAATTCTTCGCTTGAATCCGGATCTTTTGCCTCGTTTTTACTGAATTCTGAATGATGGAAGCTCTTTGAAGATAAAGGAGTGGGTTTAACCGTTGATGATGGGAAAGATTTGAGCTTTCGAAAGCGAGTTTCGAGGTGAGAAGGGAGGTCGGAATCAGTGAAACCAGCGCAATTAATGGTGGAGACCTGCTCAAGAACGGTGGAGTCCATAGCCTGAGATAAAAGCTCTTCCACCGCCTTGTCATCGTCGCTATCTGTAAAGAAATCGGCCATTTTTTTGGGACAAGATGCGAGAAGAAACAAGAAACAACAGAGTTTAATGTGAATTTAGGTGGAGAAAACTTTTTGTGCTGAGATTTTTTTTTTTTTTTTTTTGAAGGCGTGCTGAGATTTTCAATGGAGTCTCAAACGGCTAGCTGATGAGTTTGTCGTTTTATGCTTTTTAGTCGTCGAGATGTGGGCCCTATCTCCTTTACTGGGCCCACTTTCATTGCGCTCCAATATGCTGCTTTCTGCAATTGTTTTAGGGCTCAACTTACAAAGTTATGTACTTTTGGGCAAAAAAGAACACATTGGGCTTGAGCATAAGCAATGATATATTGAGTTATAAAGCCCAGTATCATATCAATTTATTTATGACATTATACTATTCTAGTAATAGAATGTTGTAATTGATTTGAAGATTCCATGAGATGTGATTTAACCGAATTAGATCTTCTACTCCATAATGCTGCAATGTTTTTACTTTTAAATCTTGTATGCATTCAGGTGCACCGTGCAACTCATAATGCATTTTAGAATCGTGCAATTTATTATTTGTATAACACTTTATTAATCAGTCTATAAAATTCTCATAATCCTAAATAAGAGTACATTTTTACAGTTGATCCAAATCTTCAGATTCAAATTTGTTGAACTGATCACTTAAACCAGAAATGAACATATCCTCGTTTGCATATATATGTACTCAACTTCACTAAAAATTGAACATTCAAGTGCAAAATAATTAACCAAACATGAAATTAACAAAAAATTAAAAAGAGAAATTCTTGTAACGTGTTAGGAGAGGGTGCAGGTAAAGTAATTGAACATGTAACAGCTGTTACATTTGATGAGGTGAGAATTTAACAGTTCATTAAAGCAAGCATACAGCTGACTCTTGGAGCATCTCCTCAAAAATCATATAGTATTTATGTACCACATTTTAATTACAGGAATAAAATTCACGAGGTTACTAATTATATGAGTGTGTGTATATATTATATTATATATATTCACGCAAAGCCGGCTCAGAATTGTAATAATTTTGTTGTTGCATTTGCATGGATGATAAATTCCCTTCTTCTCCAAAGCCAAGGTACTGTTGCTCATGGCAATCTCTCAAGAAAAAAGAATGTAATCAAACAAGCGGTGGGATTAATTCAGAAATAAATGCTTATTATGGAGATTACGGAATGGAGGTTATTAATATTTATGGCGGTTTTCCGACCATGAAAGAGCAAGACAGAGCAACTGGAAAGGTGGCAAACAAAAAGGGTTTCAACTTTGGCATCAAGTCATGAGGAATTTATAACAAGAATTATTGTTTCTGCAAAATTTTAATAATTTTATTTTAATTTGTGCATTTTTTTCTTTGAGCACAGTATGTGTGTATGCGATATTGTTCTAGCTAGCTATAGCTAGTTAATTAGGTAGATGCACACATTAGGAATTAGATCAGATGATGAAACATTATTTTATCTACATATATACTTCGATTGATTTAATAGGTATGGAATTAGAGATGAAATATTATATATTTTTATATGTATTTCGATTGTTCCCCTTTAAATCTTTAATTGCTTTCACTTTCTTATCAAGTTACAAAAATGAAACATTATTTTGAGATACAGATTCCGATTGTTCCCTTTTCTTTCCCATTTTTTCTTTTCGCTTTTCTTATTTTTTAAGTCAAAATTGAAGATAATTGGTGATTTGAATTTGAGAATGAGACCTCGTACTAGAAGAAATTAACTGTACTTCGCTTTGCTTTCGTCTTCTAAGTTCTATGGTTGGAACGTTGCGCGTTCCTGAAAAAAGGCAGGAGAACTACATTTACACAAAACAAAAAATAAAAGAAACAAAAAATTGAGAGACTTATTGATAGATACATTTCAGAATTGCAATTTATAACATAATATCAAATGAGACTTTCCTCTTTTAAAAAAGACAAAAACCTCGTACAAAACAATCTCATACGCGAAGCACAAACTAACACAAATTAACAATCACTACTTGTAAAGTATTAAAGTGCAATATTTCACTATGAGATTGTACAATGCAGGTGTGCCTTACATTTAAAAGGTTGAGGCTAAGATTTGTGTTAATTAGTGAGTTGATATATGATGAAGTAGTTGGAAATAAATATTGTTTTTTTGGCCTATTAATATTGATTTTAAAAATAAAATTTTACTGAATCCAAATTTAAATATACATAAATTAGAATTTTTAAAAGTAAAATTTTACATTTTGTAAGCTGTAAACAAATATAGAGCATTTGCACGTGGGGGCCCAAATTCTATAGTTGGTGTCCTTAGTACTGCTTAGGAATGGGCCGTTTATGTTTGTATATAAGCACGTAGGGATGATATGTAGTCTCGGGTCAATACATTATCAACTCGAATTTTACTCGTACTCGATATATACACGCATTTTACTTAATACTATATTAGTTGCATAATATCACAAGTTTGATAAAAACTTGTTACTATTAAGCTAATAAAACTTGGGAGCAACTCAATGAGCTTGAGTTTGAATTCATCAACTTAATTAATTTAATTTTGAATCAAAATCAATTTTTTTTTTTATTAGCTTGTAGGTTGACTTCTCTCAACAATACCTAGTTATCCTCTTTATATGGACATACAAAAAAAGAAGAAAAAAAGAAGGAATTTAAGGATCAATGCCGCATCTCTGAAAAATGAAACATAAATTCATATAATTACCTCAATTTACGATCAACTTTATGTATTTACTCTTATGGAGAAGTTGAAACAAGGTTCAACTTAGCTTATGCATGCAGGAAAGGGAGAGAAAGGAATAAAATGAAAAAAGAAAATCGAAAATCGAAAATGTAAAAGAGAAAACAAAACTCGTTGCACCATAAATTGCTCTGTAATAAGTTAAAGTTGAGATGTTATCATTGGTCAAAAGTTGGCTACTTAAAGTCCTAAACACGTCTCACTTGGCAACTTATGAAGTAAAGGGCGCATCTCAAACTAGTTCATTTTGTAAGTATGAATATTAGATTAGATTGTCTAAAGATATAGGATAGATTTTTTCCTTACTAATACTTTTAGTTTATCTTACTAATACTGTTAGTTGACTGGTTGTTGGGTCTCAGCCTCCTTCTTTTTCATTCATTCAGTTTTACCATCTTGTAATAAACTCATCTGTAAACCGTTTCTTTCATTTCAATTCAAGGTTAGAATGTTGATTCCAATTCTCTACATGGTTAAAGCTCATTTGCATGAAAAAATCACCATTAAGGATCTTGGTTCCTTAAAATACATGTTAGGCATTGAGGTTGCTAGAAATGATTCGGGTATTCAATTGTGTCAAAGAAAATATGTTTTGGATCTCATTACTGATTGTGGTTTCCTTGATAGTAAACCTTGTTCCACTCCTATGGATCCTAAACACACACACACAGATGCACCTTTGCTGGAAAACCCTTCTGAATACAGAAGGATTGTTGGGAAACTGTTATATTTGACTTTGACCAGACCTGATATCTCTTATACTGTGCAAACATTAATTCAATACATGAGTAAGCCCACCACTTTTCATATGTCTGCTGTTCATAGATTGCTAAGATATTTGAAAAATACAATTGGTCAAGGCCTCTTCTATCCTACTAAATCTAACTTCAAACTGCAAGCTTTCTCTGACTCAGATTGGGCTAGATGTGATCAAACAAGGAGAAGCATCACTGGATTCACTGTCTATTTGGGAGATTCACTCATATCCTGGAAATCCAAGAAACAATCCACCGTTAGTAGATCCTCAGCAGAAGCAGAGTACAGGGCATTGTGTGCTACCACATGTGAACTTCAGTGGATATTCTACATCTTGAAAGACTTGCAGATCCCACATCCTCAGCCTGCACTCATTTAAACAGATAGTAAATCAGCTTATGGGATTGCTCATAATCCAATTCTTCATGAAAAGTCAAAGCACATCCAGATTGACATGCATTTCACCAGAGAAAAGATAAGAGAAGGAGTTGTGAAGCTCATACAGGTGCCCACTTCTAAGAATTTAGCAGATGCCTTGACAAAACCATTGGCTCCTGCTGACTTCAAGAAAATCAAGACCAAAATGGGGTTATTAAACATACACTCCCATTTTGAGGGGGGATCTAAAGATATAGGATAGATTTTTCCTTACTAATACTTTTAGTTTATCTTACTAATATTGTTAGTTGACTGGTTGTTGACCGCACCTTATAAATAGGTCTCAGCCTCCTTCTTTTTCATTCATTCAGTTTTACCATCTTGTAACAAACTCATCTGTAAACCGCTTCTATCATTTCAATTCAAGGTTAGAATGTTGATTCCAATTCTCTACAGATTGCTTACTCTGTGGAACTGTACCTAATTAATTATACTTCCAGTTATGAATTTGAGTTTGGTAGATAAAGATTCGTAGGATAACAAGTATTTTACGTGTTAATGAATAAAAAACACGAATTAAACTCTCATGCTTACACATCATACAAATATTTAGTGTATATATCATCTAGATAACAATTAACAAAACTTTGATTATATTTTGTCGAATATTTCACTTTTTAATTTTTTTTTATGTGTATGATTTATAATTCTCAACCTGCAACATCTGAATAATTTCGAGTTTATGAAAATACAATAATAGATGAAACACCATAATGGAAGAGGGGATTAAATCGTATCGGGTGTATTCTTTATTTTAAAATAAAAAAGAAAGTAAAACGTTGAGAAAGAAGTCACGTTATTATTCCTCACATGGGGGTGAGAAATGCACTAACTTCCCCACCAAAAAAGGCCTTAATTTCCACTTGCCTACAAACACCTTTTCCCTGCAAAAATCCAACACCCACCTCCAGGATCCAACAATGGCCATGCCCAAAAAACCACCCTCACTCAATCTCCTCCATTCAAATCTCGCAATCACCCTCTTTTTCATCCTAGTTTTCACAATCCCAGCGCTACTTCTTCTCCACACCCCATCCTCCAATTACATTTGCACGAATCTCTCCTCCAACCACATGAAATCATGGTCAGGCGACCTCCGTTTCGCCCAATTCTCATGGAACAAGCTCACATTCCACGCCGACGCCTCGCCGCCTGCGTCTCTCAAGATCGCCGTCTTCTCCCGAAAATGGCCCACCACCGCCGTCCCCGGCGGCATGGAGCGCCACGCGCACACGCTCCACACAGCCCTTGCTCGTCGCGGCCATCAGGTTCACGTTTTCACGTCTCCACCAATTGACAAAAAAGCGTGTTTCGGAAGCGCGACTTCGGCCCCTGTTGTGCACTGGCACGACGGGGAGCCGGAGAAATGGAGGTACAATAAAGCGTGGGAGCAGTTCCAGGAGGAGGGGCAGAAACGACCTTTCGATGTAATCCATTCCGAAAGCGTGGCGCTTCCTTATTGGATAGCCAGAGGAGTTGAGAACCTGGTTGTTTCTTGGCATGGAATTGCACTTGAAAGCGTTCAATCCAGCATTTACCAAGACTTGAGCCGAAAATCGGACGAGCCGATTTCCCCTGCTTTTAACCAGAGTTTTCAAAACATGATTCCTAAAGTTTTGAATGAAATTAGATTCTTCTCACACTACGCGCACCATGTAGCTATAAGTGATAGCTGCGGAGAAATGCTTAGAGATGTGTACCAAATTCCGAGCAAGAGAGTTCATGTGATTGTGAACGGCGTAAATGAAGAGGATTTCGTTCAAGATTCATCGTTGGGACGAGAGTTTAGATCCAAGATTGGTGTCCCGAAAAATGCTAGTTTAGTTCTTGGCGTAGCGGGGAGATTGGTGAAAGATAAAGGGCATCCATTGCTTTTCGAGGCCTTCTCCAAGTTGATCATCAAACACCCCGATGTGTACTTGATTGTGGCAGGGTCGGGTCCTTGGCAAAATAGATACAAAGAAATGGGGTCTCAGGTTATAGTCTTGGGGTCGATGAATCCACGAGAGCTGCGTGCCTTTTACAACACGATTGATGTTTTTGTTAACCCGACTTTGAGGCCACAAGGGCTTGATCTTACGCTAATGGAAGCAATGATGAGTGGGAAACCTGTAATGGCATCGAGGTTTCCAAGTATTAAAGGCACGATTGTGGTTGATGATGAGTTTGGTTTCATGTTTTCTCCGAATGTAGAATCTTTGTACGAGGCGTTGGAAGTGGTTGTTGGGGAAGGGACAAAGAGGCTGTCGGAGAGAGGAAAGGCGTGTAGGGAATACGCAGCTTCCATGTTTACAGCTCGGAAGATGGCTATGGCTTATGAAAGATTGTTTCTTTGTATCAAGAATCAAACATACTGTATGTACCCTTAGATGATTGATTTCCTCTTTCTTTCCTTTGTTCTTTTCCTATTTTTGAGGTTCAAACACAAACGTTTTGTTTCTTATAGATATTGTATGTAGGGTTGTGACACACAAATAATGATAATATTAATCTTGAAATTTGCTACAAGATGGATTATTTTGATTTTCTTGGATGATTTACAATATCATCTTCTTAATTATTTGTGACTCACTAATCTAATAGTATAATCGATCTTGGTCGAGTTTGTTGAAATCTGAGATAAGCGGGCCTAGTTCTTAAGAACAACATCACACTACATGTTAATCCCAGAAGAGAAATACAACCCCACAACACAAAGGTTAAAAAATAGCATTTTCTTCCCATGCACACCACTGAATTGGCCATGAGGCCTGCACCAGACATTCCATTCGAATCATAAACCGTTGCAGCTAGAAAGCCATAGACAAGGGACCCGATGGGGATGTTGGTT
Source organism: Stenogyne calaminthoides (assembly GCA_037126765.1). Lineage (NCBI taxonomy): Eukaryota > Viridiplantae > Streptophyta > Magnoliopsida > Lamiales > Lamiaceae > Stenogyne > Stenogyne calaminthoides. The sequence goes on from JBBCBC010000001.1 coordinate 52,245,834, forward strand.
ATGAGAATGTTGTGGTTCACGCCTACGCTTTCAGGGCCGAAGAGCTCTGATGTTATCGAAACAGCAGCTGCAAATATGAACCCCGAGCTGAGTCCTATCAAGGCCGTTCCAGCTAGGACAGCGAACGCATTGCCTCCGAATGCACTCAGAAGTAACAAGGCGAGTGGCGTGGGCAGGAGACCTACCGCCAGCCATCCAGTCCTTGCAAATCGGATTCTCCTGCAATTTGAAATGTAAAAACCGTTATGATTGCACGGTAAAACTGTTTTTACATAAGGCCAACTCCGTCTCTTTTTATCCTTACGTTTGAATGAAATCCGGAGCAGCTGAAAGCAGGCGGCCAAAGAATGAGAAGGCCGAATACACCGTAATGAGCTTTGAATTCATGAAATCGTGTCCAAGCGATTGCGCAATCTGCCCAAGATTATTACTATACACTAGACCAACAGTGCCTCCACACAAGTATGCAACATAGTATAGCCAAAAGTCAAACCTGCGAAGGAGCCTTCGTGCTTCGTGTTCTTCCCCGAGCATTACTAGCTGGCCATTCTCAACACACCAACAACCTTCATCGGTGCCAACACTATGACTTGAAGCATCGGCATTGTCAGTATAGTTAAGCCCATTCACTGCACTATTAGCACGACTAAGGAGAGCTTTGTGTAGTTCGAAATCTTGGGGATCAACAAGGATGCTATCAAAGCTGTAGGTCGAGTAAATCATTTGGTTGAACCAATCTCTAGCGTAGATAATCCCGGGAATACCTAAAGGGAGAATCATCAGAAAAATGGCACCGGAAAACAGGGAAACGGCCATTAATGAAGTGGATGGATGGAGAAAGAGAAGATAGAGGCCGGTGATAACAGCTAACGCGTTTAACTTAAGGAATGTTAGTTGATCGCGTTTAACAACGCCAGAGGGAGGAGGATCAATTGGAATGGGGGGTTGGTTAAGGATGGGGATTAATGCGACGACGGATGTGAAGAGAGGAACCAAGGCATTGAGGAGAAGATAGAGAGCAGATGATGAAGGGGTGAGTGATCTCACAGCAAGGTTGTACAGAGCTGCACTTACGCCATTAAAGCTTACAGTGAGGGAAAGAGCGAGCGGCCTGATAGACGGGAAATTCTTTATGCAGAGGACGAAACAGACGGTGTTGAACCAACATATGCTGCATCCAGCTAACAAGCACAGTAGAAACACCTGCAAATCTCATTTCCATTCAACATGAATTTGTAAAATTCTGTTCTTGATTCTTTATTAACATGATTTTTTTTTTATCAGGCAAAAAAGAGATTCATTATACAAAATTGGAGAACAATGGATGCTCCAACCCGTACAAAGTCAAAATTTCAAAACACAAGATAAAAATACATAAAGACTCCATATCTATGCTCATAATCTAGGATCTTTCAACCAATTTCCAAAACAAATATTCCTATCTAAGATGTTCTTTGCCATGAACCACGACCATACTTAGCTTTAATTTCTTGCACAACTTTGGGTATGTTTGGAATTATCCCATTGAAAATACGATCGTTTCTTGTCTTCCAAATTGTCCAAACGATGCAGGAATTTTTAAACAGTATAAGTTGTTTTCAATGAACAGTATTAGAGCAATGCCACTCTTTATTCTACGGCATGGTTTAGAAAAAAGTCAAAAACTTTCATAAATTGGGTGAGAAGTGGGGACATAAATTGTGAATTGGGAATTGACAGGGGGAGAATAACTAACCACAAAATAGGGCAACGTAATGAGGTTCCTGATCACGAGCCACTGGGCGCCGTACCCTATGAAACCCATGGCCGCCGCGACGAACATGACCGCCGGGAGCGGCAGCCACTTGAGGGCGAGGCCGGAGGACCAGCCGAGGGCCTTGCCGAGGTCGGAGGCGGTGGCGAGGTAGTTGAGCTGGACCTGAGATATCCCGAGCACCGATTTCATCTGGGAGGAGTAGGCGGAGAAGTCGAAATTGGTGCCGGTGAAGGCCTGAATCCAAATGGTGGCCACCAGAATCATCCATTTTCGGGACTGACCCGCCATTTGGGTAGTTGGTCCAAGTAATTTGGGAGAATCCTCCAAGCGTCGAGGTTTTATTGTTTTATTTTTATAGACGCCAAATATATACTTTTCTATTTTATTATTATTCTTCTACTCTCAATATATATATATTTGGTTCCCAGGAATTTTTTATGTCCTTTCGCCTTCATTGTCAATCTCATTAATCATTATTTTCAAATTTCACATAAAAATTTGTAAAATTAATTAAACAGTGTAACTTATATTACTAAAATATATTAATTGTTATAATTGAAGAGAATATTTTTTTTATTATATAAAATGTATTACTTATATCATTAAAGTATATGACTTATATTACAACATGAATATTAATAGTGACAATTGAAAGATGTGATTTATATTATAAAAATGTATTAATCGTGAAACTAAAAAGTCATGTTCATAAATATGAAACCAGTTTCACGTTGAACGAATTTCACATGAGATGTACTCTTAATTTCATGGTTTCGTTGAATTACTCCATTGGTTCCAATAATATGGTTTATTTATCTATTATAAATGTCTCATTTATACAGATTTATTTCGTATAGAACAGTGTTTTCATAACCGAACCGGTGATCGAACCGGACAGATCACCGGTTAGCGGTTCAACCGGTCGGACCGGTTCAACCGGCGGTTCAACCGTTGAAATGATTTTCTCTATTTAAATTTCCTCTATTTTACAATTATTTCCCCTATTTAAATTTTGAACCCCACTTTCACTCCCTCCCTCCTCAAAAAACTCACTCTTCAAACGTGTATTCAACCAAACTTCTCCTATTTTCAGTTTTTCAACCTCGCTCTTTTTTATTCTCAAAGCATTAATTAATAACTTGATTAACATAGAATATTACCAACAATATTTTATTTTTAGAATTAACTCATTTAATAAAATTTACTACTCCTAAATAGTACTTGTTTGGCCGCCCCCACCGGAATGCGTGGCCAATTCCAAACCACATCATTAATAATTCATGTCTCCTCTTTTCAAAGTAAAATAGTACTAATAATTACTCCACATGACCACATCTCTTCATCTTCCCCAAAAACACATATCATGTACACCAGTTTCAAATTTACCCACCAGAAAAAAGAAAACTGCCTCTTCTACGTTACCCCCACAAAACTTAAAATCTGACACACACCGCGCTGGATCTTGCAACAAAGAGTGGCCGCCAAAACGCTGGACGCCGTCAAGTTAGTCTCACGCGAGCGCCCCATCCCCTCCCCAAAACCTCCGAATTGCGTGCAAATCATCAAGGCTACATTTTAATTAAGACTTTAAAAAAAAAGAACCGGTCGAACCGTTTTTACCGGTTTCGGCTGGTTTTGACCGGTTTTGACCGGTTCGACCGGAAAAACGGTTTTAAGGGGGTTTTCGGACCGGGCCTGAGACCGGTTCCCGGTTCAACCGGTCGAACCGGCCGGTCCGATCCGGTTCTGACATCACTGGTATAGAATATTTATTCTAATTCATTTATCAATAAAATAAACTGTATCAATTATACTTAAAATATAGTAGTAGTAACACTTATGAAATAAGGTTATAATATAATTTTTTTTATTTAATTTATTTTTTTAATATAATTTATTAATCTTTGTAAAAAGTCAAACAAGCCACAAGTCTATATAATATGGATCAGAAGGTGTAATTTTTTATTTATTAAAATTAACTAAAGAAATCAAAGATTTGTATTATAATGGCCGGTCAAAAAAAATAATGAGATTATATAATAAATTATTGGTCAAAATTATCAAATTTGGGAAGTCACATAAATCAAAATATGAGATTTTATAATAAATTAATGATTGGTCAAAAGTATGAAAGATAATGATCAGAATTATGGAGAAAAAAAAACAATGTTCATAGTTTCTTGAATTGTACATGTGACCCTATTTCACCTCACGCGAAAAATGAAACGAAATATTATTATTATTTTGAGATGGGTGCACCAATGATGTATTTTAAAATTATACAATTTATTTATATTAAATTATTTAATTTATTTTTTATATTAATAGTCGCATGATTTAGTGTAAATAAATTGCATATTTCAGTGTAATAAGTTGCATGATTCTAAATACTCTATGAAATGCACGATTCACTTGGTGCATACAAAATTTAACCTTATTTTGATTTTTGAATGTTTCATGATAAATTATTTTATTAAACATGTCAATTTTTGCAAATAAGAAATACTATTAGTTTGGGCCTTTGGGGCGCAGGTTATTAGAACGCCCACTTTTAGAAAATACACCTACGAAAATGTTTAATAAAAATAATTATACTGGAAAAAGACTATACTGTTCTTAAAATTATAAACCTAATTCTGCACCTTCCATTCTTTCAGTAGACAATAACTGACACCACCTGTTTTCTCCATTCTCGGGGAAAAGAACAAATTAGACATGAATTAATCCAAAAAAGAAAAAAAAATGATTTGAACTAACAAAAACAATAATAGAAGGAAAATATTATATTGAACCGAATGCAAAATAACATTAACATTGAAAAAAAAAAAATAAGAAACATATTGAACTAAAAAAAAATGAGATTGAAACATCTGAAAAACCAGTTCCAAAAAATAACCACGAATTCAGAAAAATGAATCGAAAAAAGTCATAAATTCGGTCTAAAATTTCGAAAAATACCATAAATATCGGTAAAATAATTCGAAATTTTTTTTCAGATTTGAGAAAAGTTTCGAAAAAAAAATACATGAACAAACATCTCAGATCTAGAAAGTTGTTCCAAAAATTTTCACATGAATAAAAAAAAATTGTTACTTACACGTGACGGTGGACGGAGGCACTGTGGCGAGACAACAAGCGGCGAACATGTTGCTATTCTTCAAACGGAAATTAAAATGGAAAGGAGCATGAATCTGTTGTAATTTTTCAATTATGCTGCAATTAAGGATGCAAAGTTGGATAACGGAGCCATCATACAGTAGTGGGCGAAAGCGGTGCGACGTGGTGGCCGGCAATGGTTGCACGATTTTGCACAATGGAAAATTAAGAAACTGCTGAGGTGAGGTGTATTGGCAATTTTACTGATGGAAGGGTTACGAGGGAGGAGGGGTGGTTTAGGGAGTGTAGAAGGAATGCGTTAATCTTGTGAGGGGTAAAGTCATCAAAGTGGTGTATTTTTTAGAGTGAATTAATTGGTGTATTTTTTAGAGTGAATTAATTTATGGTGTAAGGCCCAGGACCCAATTAGTCTTAAGTATAATTTTTTTTATTAATTATTGATGCAAAATGAATGTCAAAAAGATTAATATACCCTTCATTTTCTATTTTAAAAAATCACCTCCTTCCCATTAAGGGATCAACTATTTCTTATTCAACTTTATGAAAAAAATATTACAAATTTTTTACAAAATTATAGAAATTTACATATTTTCATCTAAAAAATTCAGAAATTTACAATATAAAATCTAAAGATTATAAAAAGTGAAAATTTCAAAAAATTACAGAAAATATATAAATTACAGAAAATATATAAATTACAGAAAATACAGAAATTAAAATCTAAAAAATTGTAGATATTACAGAAATTAAAATCTAAAAAATCTCAAAATTACATATTTTCGTCATCATTTTGACATGCACATGTTCATCAAGAACATGGACTTCTTGATGAATATGTTCATTAAAAACATGAACATGTTCATCAAAATCTAAAAAAAAACCCAAAAATCTCAGATCCAAATTGACACCACCATCATCATCTCCAAATAAACCAAAAAAAATCCAGAGTGCCACCATCTCCCACGTTCAAATCACACATAACTCTCTTTCTCTCTCAAATCACAACCTTCAACTGATAAACATGTGCATCTCCAGGTTAGTGACTCCCCAACCACCAAACATCACCAAATTTGTTGCCCACAAAACACAAACAAACACCAAATCACACTCAATCTAAAAAATGCAAAAAAATTAAAAAAAAAACAAACTTATACAAAAATACAGATCCATCGCCGTCGCCTAGAGTCAGATCGCGACCGTCTCCACCGCTAAATCCCTATTGATGCCGCTCCTCCTCTGCCAAAATCATCGAGTCCGACGCCAAGCCGCCGTCGGTCAGAAAAACCACCTCAAGCCGCCTTCGGTCAGACAAACCACCTCAAAGACTGTTACCTGTGGCGGCGGGGGAGGAGGGCACCGCTGTTTTTTTCTGGTGGCGGGGCAACGACCGCCGCGTCGCTGGTTTTTCGCGCGGCGCGTGATGGTGGTGCGACGCCGCAGCGGGGGGATAGGTGAGCGGACGATGGTCGCCGCGGGGGGGTGGGGGGGGCGCGGTGGCGGCACTATTGGACACGAAGAGAGAGAAAATGGGGGACACCGGTTAAATGAATTATTGAGAGAGAAAGGGAGATTATTGTTATTAGGGCTTTTGGATTGGGTGAAATGAATTTAATGAGAGTGAAGGGTATTTTAGATTTTTTGACTGGTGTTTTGCACCTATTAGTAATTTGAAAAGCAATTTGTACCTAAAAGTAAGGTTAAAGGAATTTTTGTACCAAAGGTTAATTTATTCTATTTTTTAAAAGTGGGGGTGCTAATAACATGCGCCTTAGTTTGGATAACAAGTCCACCAAGCAATAACAGGCCTTGTCCATTGACCTTAAACTGGCCCAATTAATCATCCCCTCTCTTAAAATTCCTAAAACCCTGATTCCTCCCATTTACGGTTCACCAGAAAACAGGGTATTTGGTTTATGGTTTCGGAACCTGAAAACCGGACCCGTTTACCCAACGAACGTTCTTCCTTCGTGGGCGTGGCACCTTCCCTTCCTCTAACCAAAACCTTCTTCCAATTTTCATGGCCTCCCCCTTAGTACCCAACCCCCCTCTCTCCTAAATCTCTCTCTAGGTTTTCAATTTTCGCACACCACCCGCATTCTGCTCATTTTGCAAAACACATCTAAATCTAAATTTTTATATGGACATGAGAAGATTGACTGTCCACAGCTACGCCGCCGCCACCAACACTGCCGCAATACTCTTTCTTCCGATCAAACGACCGTTAACTGTCTCGCCGCACCCGTGGCAGAGACCTGAAAACCCAAAACGCAGATCAAAAGAAGCGTGCCAATCTAAATTTGAGGCAACACAACCTGCCTCAGCTGCAGCTGATCAGAGTTCTCATTACAAGAAAAGCGTATCTTCTATTCTCTCCACCCCAAATTTAAATTCGCATCATTGCAGAGATTTGCTATCCAATTTGACTCCTAATCAGTTTGATTCCATTTTCTGGGAAATCCATAAGTTTGTTGATCCCTTGACTGCATTGAAGTTCTTTAACTTTGCTTGCAATTCTTGCTCATTTAGGTTCACTCTTAGATCGTATTGTCTTTTATTCCATTTGCTAGTATCTAGGAATCTTAGTTCAGCTGCACGGTTGCTGTTGATAAGATTGATTGATGGGAAGTTGCCCTTGACGATTAGTGGTGATGTTGTGAATGTGCATAAAGAGATTCCCGTTGTTTTGGCAGATACTTATTTTGGTTCAGGGAAATTAAGGGATGAGATCATCAGAGGTTTTGATATGTTGGTTCATATTTATGCTACTGAATTTAAGGGCTTGGGTCCTGATTCGGTGATGGATGTGTTTAGGTTATTAACCGCTAAAGGGTTGGTTCCGTCCTTTAAGACTTGCAATTTTTTGATGAGCTTGCTTGTAAAGGCGAATGAACCTGAAAAAAGCTATGAGGTTTTTGTTATGGTTTCCAGAGGTTCTTTGCCAGATGTTTACCTATATAGTACTGCAATAAACGCTCTGTGTAAAGGAGGTAAGGTGGAGGAGGCAGTAAAGTTGTTTAAGCAAATGGAGGATTTGGGCGTGGCGCCTAATGTTGTTACTTATAATAACCTTATGAGTGGACTGTGCAAAATGGGGTGTTTGGAAGAGGCATTTCAGCTCAAGGATAGGATGGTAGATAGTGGGTTGAAACCAACTCTTGTAACGTATGGCGTGCTGATTAATGGTCTGATGAAACTTGAGAAGTACGCTGAAGCTGATTGTGTTTTGAGAGAAATGCTGGCAAAGGGTCTTGTTGCAAATGTTGTTATTTATAACACATTGATTGATGGTTATTGCAAGATGGGAAATGTGAAAACTGCACTGAAATTAATGGATGATATGTCATTAGAAGGTATTTTTCCAAATTCAGTTACTTATAATACCCTTACAAACGGACTCTGCAAAGACGATCAAATTGATTTAGCAGAGCAGTTCATAAATAAGATGGTAAGTGGAGGTTTTAGTATAAACATAGGTACTATACATTCTGTTATTCTTGGTTTATGTAAAAAGTTAAGATATGATTCTGCGCTGAAGTTTACTGCCTTAATGATCTCAAAGAACATGAGGCCTAATGATGGGTTGTTGACAACTTTGACAAGTGGACTTTGCCGGATCAATAAGCATTCAGAAGCCCTGAATCTATATCATATGCTGCATCATAAAGGATTTGCAGCTAATACAGTGACCTCAAATGCTCTTATATTTGGGCTATGTGAAGTGGGTAACATGGAAAAGGCTAGATCTATTCTCAAGAGCATGTTGGATGGTGGTGTTGGGCTGGATACTTTAACTTACAATTCTCTCATATGTGGATATTGCAAAGAGGACAGACTGGATATTGGCTTTAAGCTAAAGGAAGAAATGGCTGAGAAAGGAATGTTCCCAGACGTTGTGACTTACAACATGCTGATACATGCGTTATGTAATAAGGGTAAAATGGATGAAGCTTTGATGCTTTGGCATGAATGCATAGGGAATTCTCTTGTTCCCGATGTTCATTTGTATGGGGTTATGATAGGTGGGTATTGTAATGCTGATAAATTCGAAGAAGCTATGCATTTCTTTAATATGTTGATTGAGCAGAATATTACACCAAATTCTGTTGTATATAACATACTCATTGGAGCATACTCTAGGGTAGGAAACATCCCATTTGCCCTCAAACTGTTCGACGAAATGAGAAGCAAAGGCACCCCACGTACTCTTGTCACATATTCTTCTCTAATACATGGCATGAGCAATGCTGGAAAAGTAGACGAGTCGAAATATCTACTCGATGAAATGCGAAGGGATGGTTTGTTACCTGATGTAGTATGTTATACTGCACTAATTGGTGGTTACTGTAAGCTAGGCCAGATGGATGAAGCAAAGAGTCTCTTGCAGGAAATGTCTTCATTTGATATTCAGCCTAATATAATTACATACACTGTTCTAATTAGTGGTTACTTCAAGCTGGGTAGTACAAAAGAGGCTTCTGAGATTCTTAGGGAAATGTTAAGCAAGGGAATTACTCCTGATGTAGTGACGTACAATGTGCTGAGTCGTGGATTTTGCAAGGAAGGGGAAGTAGGGGAAGCCTTCACTCTCTGGGATCACATGGCTGATGTAGGAATAAATTTAGATGACGTTGGATACACTTCGTTGGTTCACTGCATGACCCAGAAAGCAACGACTGAAAACGACTAACTCTGGTATGGTAGACTTTTACATTCTACTTCATGCAAATAGGAAACAAATTGATTTTATATTTTTTTAAAAAGATACAGATCTTTAAATATTTAGTTCTTGGCCAATCTTGTCTGCCTTCTTTCTTTCTCCTGATCTTTTCAAAATCATATGTATACTTGTTGTTTTCTGCACTTAATAGATCTCTCTCACATGCATCAAGAGATTGAAAAATATTTTGAAGCTTATGAGAAGGCATGGGTTCCTTCTAATAGTGAAATGACAAAGTTTAACAGAAAATCAATGACAGTTTTATAACCTGAAGATTGGATGGTCCAGCAAAATCTAAGAATAAGTTTGTTGAACGATCAAGGCTCAGACAATGTTGACTTCAAGGTATTTTTCTTGAAATGCTTCCTGTTTCTCCTCTGTCTGAACTGCTTTAGATACTTAGTGAATATAATCTTAATTGAATTGCTTGATTTTCATTTTTGCTATTAACATGGCTATTTTCTTCAATTGAATTCTAGGACAATTGTTTAATGTTTTATATGATATGAACTCAATATGCTTATTTGGAAGAGCTATTGGACTCAGCAAACAATAACTTGATGCATGATCGCATTGAAACTCTTCTGAAGCAGTATCTTTAAATTTATTGGGAGAGGATGGCTAACAAGTTGAGTTTTTATTTTTTAGTCCAAATGTCTCACCTTAGATTGAAATTAATGTTGTTTAAAGTAAGATTACAACTCCTAATCACTGGTAACATGCTACCTTAGGTTGTCATCAATTTAATATAGCCTTTCTTGAGCGCCAAAAAATTTGAGCAGTTAAAATATAGCCAAGGGGAAAACTAATTCAACTCATCATTTTCAATAGACCATGTGTTATTTTCCGTGTATCATTAGAGCACGTAGTATTGGTGTTGACTGATTTTCAAAAGCTGAACTAATTAACTTCATGATACCTAAACAACTAAGCCTACCAAGGAAATGAATCTGTTGGTGATAGGAAATTTTTGAAAAGTGGTTTGGAAAAATTCTTCTTTGTTCGCCATTACTTTTAATGCCAAAAATTAATTAACAATTGTTTTAGTTTTGAATTTCGAGTGAAAGTAAACGGGATTTTCTTGTCGGTAAATGATGAAATTTTTAATGTTAAATCCGACCAAAAAAAGAATCCTTGTTCCAACATGAAAATCATCAATTTAATTCTTCTAAGTGCTTGAGATATGATCCTCATTCTTCTATCTGGTCAGCATAAAGCCTCTAATTTGGCCTACTGGTTATGTTAATTGTTAAGGCAATTGTGTTGCAACTTACAAGATTTTCTTTTTGCTTCTATAGTACTTTTCTGTTTTACATTTTGCTCTCTTTATTTCTTCAAGCATGGTGCCTGTAAAAATTGTTAGAATTTTGAGTTTCATGCTATAATTCTTTTAATTTTATTGGTGTTCATGGTGATACCATACTTGAGATTATTAACTTACTATTTTGTAGTTCAAAATTTGAGATTGATAATATTCTATCTGTTAACTTATCATTCATCTGCAGAGTGAAGCAGCTAGCTAAATCCTGCACCCATGGATTGGATTTTGAGATTATTACTCACTATTTTTTCAGAGCATTATCAAGGTTGGTCAATATTCAAATCGTCCCCTTGATGAACATGCCTTTTTAGTTATCTTCCTTTTTCTTTCCTTTTTGATGCTTGATGGCTTGGAATTCATTTCCAATTTTAAATTATATTAGCTTATGAAGGATTCTAGCATATTCTACTGCATGAAAGAGTTACATGTGTTTCCTTTTCTTCATCTTTTCCTCTCGAGTGCTATCTACCTTTGATTCTTGAGATTTCTGCTCAATTATGGTCTGATTGACTCTTCTGACAGACTCGAACACACACTTTCACACACATATAGACTAGTATAGAAGTAGAACTGTAAATTCAGTCGTGATGCTATTATGCCACATGCCATGGTAATGATATATTATTTTAATTTTCTTTACAAAGACTAACAGTTGACTACTTCATTACAGGTTCTTTTAAAAGTAGTTTGATCCACCAATTGGATGAATTTCCATAAAGTCTTTCGGTTGACATATTTGTATATTGGTTTATAAATAATTTGAAATTATTATGTGCTTTATATGTAATTGTATAGCTATTTGTTGATCTAGTTTTACATTTGTAGGGTATTCCATTGGGCAGGGCTAGTTGTTCAGTAATTTTACTCGGAAGGTAGGTCACTTGCACTGGTCTTCATTACTTTTTGTCTATTTTTTTTTTTTTTAATCTTTAGGTGTTACTCATTATTTAGTTCACTTGCACTTGCACTGGTCTTCATTATTTAATGGCACTTGATGAATCAAATGCTGAAGTTCATTAACATAGTTCATAAGTTTTAGGGATGATAGAACTATTTCGGGTAAGGACATCACATGAATAATTAGATGGAAAATTAAACTTTTTACTTCATACATTATAATGGTCTATATAGAACTGTCATATACACCAACTATTACAATTAAATTGGAATATGGGTAAGATTCATTGGCTGAAATATGTGATTAGGGTCTGATTCAAGTGCCTTAACCATCTCTGGCCATAGGATGGCTGAGATAGTCCAAGACCCATCACTTTTAGCACTTTCCCTTTGATTGATGTAACCAACTCCAAGTCTTTCTATGGTTGAACAAACTGTTCCCAGCACTGGACTTCCAAAACCAAAGTCTAATTCAGCCACTGGAAATCTTCTACCCGAAGATACTACAAGGGTGGGCCCCTTGCAACCAAGAACATTCCTTGATAGCATCAGTCCCGGTCTGTGGCACTCCACCCAATCAATCAAATCCCTGAAATGCCCCTCATCACTTTTCATAGTTATTGCTTTGTGAACTATGCCTGCTATATCTGCAATCGACCCTCGCTTTATATCTGTGACATCTGATTCTGCAAAAGCTAGAGATAGCACATTACCTATGTAGTTGGACATAGAGTTGGATAGTCTCGTTCTTCCATCAACTAACCATCCTATCTTGCAATTCTTTTGTTTTTTGTTGACTACATCTGCCATAACTTTCCAAAGGAAAGCTGAGAAAGCCTCGATTTTTGTTCTTTTTTCACCTTTGGTGCTAGCAAGTCTCTGCAATGTTTCAATGCTCGATTTATCTATATAATAGAGGCGCTTGAGCAATATACTAATCGTGGGCATGTTGTGTATTTCTTCCCAAGTGCAGGTTGTGAATTCTTGATCCAAGGAAGGATTGTAACGGGGAGGAAACCTAGGCAGGAGTTTCCTCGTATGATCGGGAGAGCAAGATATCGGTTTCTTCAATGCTAATTCTGACCAAGTGATGAGGAATTTGCTGAAGGCAGTTGCATCACCTAGTGCATGATCGAATGTGAATGTTATGGATAAGCCTCCACAGATGTAAGAAGTGATTTGGGCTTGTACGGGAAAGTGTGGGTCTATTGAGACCACCATCCCTTTGAGAGAGTGGTTGAGATTGTGAAAATCGAGCTCGTTGAGAGGAATGGTTGCTTGTGCTTCCACCACAAGAGCTCCATTATTGTTGCAGAAGATCTCAGGCTCGCTCGTTTTTGAGTTTTCTGAGATTGTACCTGAAAATGGGTAGAAAAGTTGGAGGCATTGAGAAAGGGAGTCGATCAGGGTGGTATGGATGGATGGAATGGTTTGTGTTGTTTTATAGAAGTATATATAGGTGACTGGAAATCGACCCGAAAGGAGATCAAGATTCGAAAGAGAAATAATGTTGTTTTGGGGCAAAGGTCCTGCTGCTCTAACAATGGTTTTTCTCACCACATTGACCTCAAATTTTGCATGGATGTTGCCATATTTGGTTGCCATTCAGAATAAGAATTAGGAAAGATTGATGTTTTGCTTTGCTGGAACTTACCAACTGGCGCTGCTATGGTTTTATAGTCTGCAAAAAAAAAAAAAAAAAAACCCATTTCCGGTGGTGGTGGTCGTCGTTGGTTCTCCACCGTTGATGAGTGCGTGGCACTTGATGGGATGACATCATGGTACATTCTTCCACTTCATCTATCAGCATTTCTAGAGAAACATTATGAGCCCTTTTCCACTCCGAACTAGGTTTTTAGTCAAATTTTGTCATCACGACTTGCGATTTATTGAATCTTTTGTATTTTATATTTTCAGAATGTGTAAGCGATGATATAATCAAAGGTGAAAACGACAGATGAGTTGGTTATTTTCTTCCTTTATATGTGATTTTGATCATCAATTTATTTTTTTTAAAGAATTTTGATCATCAATTGGGGCCGTTGAAAGTGAAGTGTGCAGATTTATTATTTGAGAAATGAGATAATGGGGAGGCATAGTGGTTGGAATGTAAGGCAAGCCAATTATCCGGGAAGAGAGAGAGAGAGAGCAGTGCCATTCCACTAGTCATTGTCTTTTGCTTCTTAACCGTTGGTGTGGGTCTTCTAGTCTCTGTTATTGCATTAGTTTTAATTTGTCTCGTAAGGATTAATTGATAATTAACTAAGTAGGAGTATAAATTTATTTAGTTTTAATTTGTCTCGTAAGTCGTAAGTCGTAAGTCGTTATACACAACACCATCTGCCCAGTCGATGTTCGATGTAGCTAACTGAATTGAATTTAGGGTGGAATTCATGTTAACATTATTGGTATTTGTGAGGTTAATTATTTTTGAGCTCAATAACTTAGTAAAACATTGATTATTAAAATAATGCAGAATAAAACACCAAAACCGCAGCGCTGGATTGATCTCTTTATTCATCTCATCGATCCTAAGAAATAAGAATGAGCATTTTTAATATTTTAACATTATTATCATCCATCCACAGATTTATCAAAAAAAACTGTATACAATTTTGATGATGATGTGTAATCATATCATTCGGTGGATGCATTAAATAACAGAGGATAAGTGCATGCATGAGACACGCGTCACGTGGTGGCGCTCCCACGTATTTTGGAACCGCCAATATTGCATCTCGATCCGCCTAGTATATTTATTTATAACAAGGGGCATGGCATTGCAGCAATTACAGTAAAACCTCTATAAATTAATAACTTTGAGACCGGAGAATTTTATTAATTTATAGAGATATTATTATATCGATAAATTAATAATTTATTAATTTAAAGAGGTTTTAACGTATATGAACAGTTGACCTTCAAAGTTCCAAATTTTTTGAATAACTTTAAGTATACATGCATAGTTATTGATGAAAATTAAGTTAAAATACAAATGTACTAGTAGAGTTTCATGAATACAAACTCACGTGGAAGTCGGAATGACTTGTTTAAATTAATTGGTTTTGGAAAATACAAAAATATGGTTAATTGGATTAACATTTGTGCATTGAATCATGAATAGAAATCAACACTATATATTTATCAATTGGAATATTGGTAAATCACACACAAAAATGGCCACTCATCTAAAAGGAATTCAAAAATCAACGATGACCAACCAGAAACGAAAGATGTTATGTGAGTATAAGAGAGATCAACCTGGATGCACTCAGAATGATTTGGTGAAATGGGTTGAAAAATCTTTCAATTTGAAAGTTAGCCAAGCAACAATTTCTAACACTCTTAAGAGATTTGCAGAATTTCTATCATCTGACTTTGAGAAATGTGGGTCGTCTAAGCGTCAGAAATCAGTCAAGTATCCGGGCCTTGAGAAGGTTGTTTATTAGTGGTTTCTCCAACATCAAGAGCGTGTGAATATAATCGAGAAGCTAATCTTAGAGAAGGCGAATGAGGCGCTTAAGCTTGTGCAGTACGAGAAGACAACACCACAACTATTGGGTGCAGTAAGGAGATTTAAAGATGAGATCAACATAGATTTGAAGTTCAAGAAAAAACAAGTTACAGTAGATTCTTATTTTACTAAGTTATTTTAAGAATATTCAAGTGCATCATATATATGTATATGAATTATTTTTAATAATTATTAATTTATAATTTCGTCGGGACCAATATATATACACTGGGATCTCAAAAAAATTATTATCTTATAATTTTATTGATTGGATCCCAAATTTGTACTGATCCCAATTTAAGACCGGACAAATTATTAATTTTAGTGAGATTATTAATTTATCGAGTATTAATTTAACGATGTTTTACTGTATATAATTTTTGTTGCAAATTAAAATCAAACAAAGATGTATTCAGCAAAACAGAAAGTGGGGGATGCCGGCGCCGTGGCAAAGGAACATGCTGAAATCTTTATCAGGCCCACCACCACCACCATCTGCCGGTGGGTGCTGCAGCTCCGACCTATCCTCTCGGCGGTCACTACCCGAAATGAGCACTTTATCAGGCCCAGTAGTTTGGCCCAATAAACACGGAATCAGGCCCAGCCCCAGTTCCACTTATCTGCACCCAAATTTACATTTCATTCTCATATATAATAAAATCGTCTCATTAATTCTATCACATGATTTATGGATTTATAAAGCTCCAATATCAAGGGATGCATGACCCTACAATGAGCTGGAGCCCCTCACAAATATCACAATTGGCTAATGTATTTTAAAAGCGTGCAACTTATTATGCTGAAAAATGCGATTTATTTACATAGAAAAGTGTAACGGTTAATATGGAAACATAGTTGCATACTTCTGTTTGGAATAATTGCACGTTTCTGTTTGGAATAATTGCACGTCTCTTTTTTATATAGTTGCACGTTTTTAAAATGCACTATGAGTGCACGTTGAATTCGAGTGCACATGGAATCCACTCATCACAATATATAGTTATGTGACGGGACATTAACCTCATAATAATATTATCACTATCAAGCTTTTTTTTTTTTTAAAGTTCCAACCACAATAGTATAGGTGTATATATAGATAACGATGTCCTTATCATTTTGAGCTGTATATATCTCAATACGTGGACATAAATTGATTAGTCGGTACGTCGATCGACAAGTCTCATTAATGTTGCTCTCTAATTAATAATCAATAACATAATTCATATGATTTTGACGCGCAAAATTATGAAAAATTCGTCATATTAATATAATACATTTGACAATGAAGATTTGGGAAGAAAACTCGTTTCAAAAAAAAAAAAAAGATTTGTGAAGAAAACAAGTAGTATAATAACGAACAACCGTTTAATGATGGGTGTCACGATTAAATTTTCAAATTTGGATTTTCTCACGACACATAAACACGCTTATCAATCAAATTCGGGATACTAAATTTTGCCCATCGTCTTAGGGATAACAATTACCTAGATTTATGCTCTTTATAAATGATCAATTTTCGCTCAATTCATTATAAAATTGTTCATTATTAGAAAATTTAATAATGATCAATTTTCGCAATTTCATTAGAAAACTTAAACAAGGTAAAATTTACCCATCCTGTTGAGGGTAACAATTATATTTATGCCCAATGATCAATTTTCGCAAGTTATGCTCAATTTCGTTAGTTAATTATAAAAAACCGTCATATATATGTAATGTCGACAGTCGAAATTTACGCTCAATTTCGTTCGTTAGTTTAAAAAAGTAATGTGATATGTTATATGATTGTCAGAATAAATTGAATCCGACGAGCTTATTTGAGTTGGTGTCTATTGGAACATATTCACTACCATCTTCTATTTCCCGACAAATTGAGGAGCAAGTCGATTGGAAACCGGGGATGGATCTAGGGTGACCATTGTCCCTCTTGGGATATGAAAATTCTTTATTTTTATTTTTTTTTGAAAACCAAGAGAACTAGCTTTCATTATTGCAAACACAAGGGGTGCCGGTTAGCCCATCCACAAAAGTCGGAGGATCCAACCAACAAAAAGAGCTTCCGTAATCACGTGAAGCTCTAACAAACTCGTGAGATTTTGAATAATTTGTAAGATTTTGTTATTTCGTCTTCGTTGGGACGTAATTTTGGATCTTGTCTTTAGGTGGAAAATGAGTCCAAACTGATATGTTGACCATACACCTCAAGGTTTATTACTTAAAAAATAAAATTTATGGAGGTTTAATATATTGAATGAACAATTAAAAGTGCCAATTAACACCCTTGTAAAGATGAATATACTAACATTTTAAATCATAGAAAATTATATGTACGTGTTGGGTTATGGAGTCTGATCGACTATTTCACCTCTCAATTTTTTGGAGCTTTTAAATCAGTTTTTGAGTTCAGGTATAAATACTCATCTGATTCATTGTACCTGTTATCACCGAAAATATTAGTAAATTTTCAGACGCAAATCATGACAAATTGAGTCCATAAACCGATGTTCTTTAATTTTGTTCTATCAATTTCCATTGTTTTATATAATATTTTTTAAAAGTTATATATGTAGCGGGTATGATTGATCTAAGTTGGATCAAAATAAATGATTATAATTTAATATGTAGCTTGACCTTGACATTTTGAATATTGTCGAAGTGACTTTTGAATAAATGCAAATACAGAAGGAAAAGAGCGAGCAAGCTGGGGGCTACCACCACAATGCCTAAATAAACCACCGCCATACAGACAATAATACATGGTTTATAACGGGAGTACGCGACAATTCAATATTTCAATATATATATATATATATATATTTTTTTGGCTTTGGTAGTTATGCATCGTATTTTAATAATCACTTTTACTTTATTAACATCATTTATTTATTTGATAATAATATATAAATATTACTGCTTGCTTATAAATAGAATACTAAAATAATATGCATTTATGACTTGTTTTGAATTTTTTAACTTATGTGTTAAATGTGTTATTGTAAAAAAAAAAAAGAATAAATGGTTGCATTCTAGCTACTAACCATCCGTCCCACATTGAATGCAGATTGCAGAGCGCGTTACCCGATAAATCCTTTAATGTTTTTCCATCTCTAACGGGTCGGATCTTGTTTCTCTAAATTAATTAATATAAAATCTATTTATAAGAATAAGTGTCGGTCGCCTTTTCGATTCTCTATTCCCATCTGAAGAGCTATACTTAAGTAGCATCTTTTTTCTTCTTTCTCCGATTTCTAGTTTTTCATTAAAGGTGATTATTCGAAGTATTTGTAATGTTTATAACATCTGCATTTAGTCATTTATTGATCTAGCTAGCGTGATGTTAATTTTGCAGATTGAAGGTGGTAACTTTACATCTTCTCTGTTTATTCAAGATCTAGCTACTAGCATTGCATTTCTTTATCCATTCTAGTTTACTAAGTACCAATTGGATTGAAAATGGACAGAAAAATGAAGGGAAGGCTGCACATTCTGGTTTACATCATGATCATTGTGCTTAGAACTGAAAGCTTCTTTGTTGATATTACTTATGTTGATAGTGCTGTCGGAAAAGGGGCAGGTAAATTAACTAATACTACTATATTGTTGTAGCCAACTTGAGGCAAATGCAATATATATGTATTTATAATGAATTAATTCCATTAATTTCTTGAAAGTTTACAGTTTGTTTGGATGGGAGTCCACCTGCATACCATATTGACAAGGGATCTGGAGCTGGAATTAACAATTGGTTAGTTCATATCGAGGTTTGTCCCGTTATCTTGATACTTTTTATTCAAAATTGTTAACAAGATACATAATTTTGACACATTCTTAACCCGGTTATATGTAGTAATTGTTAGAAGATACTGTTATTATGTGTTTTAACACATTTTTTAAAGCAAAATAGTTGGAATTGGTAAATATTGATACTTTCACTGTTGTCTGGAAGTAGGGAGGAGGATGGTGCAACAACGTTACGACATGCCTTGCACGTAAAAAAACTCGATTAGGTTCCTCTAAGCTGATGGTTAAACAGATTGCTTTTTCTGGGATTTTTAGCAACAAGCCACAGTTTAACCCTGGTATATATGTATATGCTTCAGTTTCCTTACATCTGGAATATCACTGTCTTGAGATGCAACCGTATATCTCCTGATAATCTATTTAACGAATGAAGTGATTCGAATGTTCTGTTGCAGATTTCTATGATTGGAACCGAGTCAAGGTTAGATACTGCGATGGTGCATCTTTTACTGGTGATGTAGAAGCGGTGGATCCTGTGAGTCATTACTACAATACTTGTTGTATCGCGATGTCATAGTACGTATTTTTGATTCATGTATATGAAATATGATCAGGCAACGAATCTCTACTTCAGAGGGGCGAGGGTGTTTGCTGCTGTTATAGAGGACCTATTAGAAAAAGGAATGAAGAATGCTCAAAATGTATGACATTTTAAAAAAATAATACTAATAGAATTGTTGTCTAACTAACTAACTTGGCTTACATTTGTTCTATGTAGGCTGTTCTATCAGGATGTTCTGCTGGTGGTTTGACGTCGATTCTTAACTGTGATCGTTTTAAGGCTCTTGTTCCTGCAAGCGCGAATGTCAAATGCTTTGCTGATGCTGGTTATTTCATCAACGCGTAAGCTAGCTAGCTGATTCAATCTAGATCTAAGTCTATACAACAACTATTGCAATTTGGGTTGGAATTTATTTATGATATATTCTAACAGGAAGGACGTCTCTGGAGTCCAACATATCGAAGATTTCTATAACGATGTTGTTACAACACATGTAAGATGTGGGATTTTATGTTTTGAGATTTGAGAAAGATGTTTGAAGCTGAAGTTGTAATTTTGTCTTGATCAGGGATCCGCAAAGAATTTGGCCAAATCATGCACATCGAGGATGAAACCAGGCCTGGTTCGAAGAGTTTGATAATTTGATGGTTTTTAATTCACTGTGAATTTATAAGTAAAAAAAAAAAAAAGAACTGATGTGATGATGGATGTTGTGAATTGCAGTGCTTTTTCCCTGAAAACATGGCACAAGGCATTCAAACACCTCTTTTCCTTGTGAATGCTGCCTATGATTCATGGCAGGTTAGTTAGTTGATCTAGAATTTCATTTTAAGGGGGCAAAATTGATTGTATCCTAATATCTAAATGTATCCCGGTATTCTTATTGAATCAATGAGAACGAGAGGTTATTCATGTGAATTTACTCTTTTACCAGGTCAAGAACATTTTGGCACCTGGAATTGCTGATCCACACGGCACCTGGCACAACTGCAAGACGGACATAAACAAGTGCTCCACTTCCCAACTGCAACTCATGCAAGGTGCACACTCAAATAACAATCACAATATTTACGATTCAAATTCTTCAATGTGAATCATTGAATAATGAATTGCAATGAGAATGATGGTTGCATTGTTAGTGTTTTGCTTTAATTTTGGAATAAGTGGGGATAAAATATGATGGTTGACTTAAGCCCGAATATTAGCTAGCTTATTAGAAAAGGCTATTAATTCAGCAATTGATGTTTTTCAGAGTTCAGGTTGCAGTTTCTGAATGCAATAAGTGGATTAAGCTCGTCGTCATCATCAAGAGGATACTACATAAACTCTTGTTACGCCCATTGCCAGACTGAAATGCAGGAAACATGGCTTAGAAGCGACTCTCCCGTGCTGAGTGACAAGGTTTTCCATTCTGCTAGCTTACGTTTCTTTATTTCTATATTTCCAGCAGCCAAACAGGAACTGTTTTTCCTTGTGCAGACAATTGCAAAGGCGGTTGGAGATTGGTTTTATGACAGAAGTCCATTCCAGAAGATCGACTGTCCTTACCCTTGCGACAAAACTTGTCACAACCGCATTTTTGATCCACAAGAGCATTCGGTCTAGAGATACAAAGGGAGGGATTCTTGAAATATAAACCATTGAAGACATAAAAGAGATAAATAGTTGGCGATTTATATATCAAGGCTTCTAATTATTGAAAAATGTAAAACCAGTGTAAGCATATAATTTGTAAGCATTTATGAAGATGAAAGAAGAGGTTTATGGTTTCAACCGTTAAATAAAAAAGCTATATAGTTTATCTCTCACATGTGGAAGTTTCAACAAAATCAGTAGTTTCTTCGACTTAGCTGCCCAGCAAATTGATCAACAGCCAGCATAGCAGAAGATGCTGATCCAATTGACCCCTCGTATCTGCAATGTGAATCATATAAATTTCAATTTCCAGATTGTTGAAGATAATCAGAAACACTAATTAATGAATTAAAGGATAGTCATTTTCCGCCTTGTGTTGACTTACAGTCCAACCAAGAGAAAAGCCGATGTCTGCATCACAATAGCACCTTCACCAGAATGCTTTGGGCTGTTGTTGCACCTTGCGCAAAACCAACTCTCATGAATCGAGGTGACTAGATCTGTAAACAAGAATTCAGCAGTGCCATTAGCAGTTACAACTACAAAATTGACATCCCATATTATAAGTGGAAAACTGAATGGTCCAATGACTTCTTCATAGAAGATACATCACTTGTAGATTATTCAATAATGATTGATAACATTAACTTATAGGAACAGCGACATAGTGCTTGATTGGAAAACAAAGAGCAAGAAATGACATAAAACAGCAGTAATAGAACTCACATTGGTTTGGGCCGATAAAGAAGTACTCCATTTGGAGTTTGTTTCTCTTAACAAAATTGACAAATTGACTTATTTCAATTGGATCAGCTTTTATACCCTCTTGCTCTGCACTGCAAGTAAACAAATCAAGCCTAAAAACTAATGCTCTTGTAAAGAAGCAATGATATGCGTGGTAGGCTAGCATATCACCATTTAAATCAACACCCAAAATTAAAAGAAACAAAATTAAATATAAAAAGGAAAACGAGTATTTGCATAGAAACGAAGTCGCTGTTCAATCAATTTACAACCTCTGCCCATCACTGTTTGGTGCACACAACAGCTAGAAACTGCAAGACCTGGTCTAATTCACCATGCATGAATCATAATTTGTTTTGCTAAATCCAAAGCCGCATAGCATTTCAAGAATTCTATCCTTTTAAGTTCTCATATACTCCACTGCTCAGATTGTCTTAAAATACTTAAACTTGAAGTATTTGAGTTTTACCACCACAACTAGACAGGGAGTAAAGAAAGCATCACTAGCGACTCCCAAAATAACACTCTTGGTATCTTTTCTTAATAGTTCACACTTCATCCATCACCCAAATGAGAGTAAAGCAAGATAACTAACAAAGCCTAATCAACCTAATTCGGGAAGCAAGTTGCATTTATCCAAATAAAACGAATGCATAGAAACCAGAGAAGGCTTTCAGAATGATAGTAAAGAAACTGAGTAACTAGCAAATAAATCCATGGATTGCCCCCATCACCAGAGCTTAAAAAGAAGCTAAGCACATAACCGGTAATCTTAAAGAAGTTTCCAATCAGTTGTGCTTTTGGACACATCCAAGCAAGCGAAGAAAAACAAATCATACCACAAACATTGCATATCCTATCATTTATTTCCCAAATCCAAAAAAAAAAAAAAAAAAAAAAAAGCAAAATTGTATTATAGCTTACATGGTGGATACTAGGCGAGAAGGTCCTGTCGGATCGTAGTTAATCAATAGAGCTGCTTTCAAAGGTTGGCCTACAAATTTGTGTATCATCAGTCGATTATGAACAATATATGAAGAAAAAAGTTGAAAAAACTAAGTGCAAAGATCACCTGAAGAGCCCACATTGTTAGATGCCCATTTCTCCCAAAACCTTCGCACAACACTCCAATCCATTCAACTTGCTTCACTCACTAAAACCACAAAAAAATCAACAATTTTTTACTTACCTTACAAATGCGAGAGAATCACAAGAGTCATTTCATCGAACAGTTAACATGCAATCAGATAACTTCACCCGGCCAAATCGAACTAAAATCATTTCAACTGAAGCTCAAATCTCTTCTTATAGAATTGATTTCCAGAATTTTGTCTAGCTCACCTTTAATGTGTTGTAGGAATTTAAACACAGAATAACAACAAATTGTAGCGATTTTTCCCGGTTGGCGCGCAGAAATCTTGAATTAAGGATCTTCGCGGTTTCAATTAATAAGGAAGTCGGTTCAGATTAGGAAAGTCTTGAATTAATCCGTTGCCATTATTGCCAGCTACGAATTTGGGGTTTTCATCTGTGAATTTGATTTGATTGGAAGGAAATTATTCGAGCTCGTGTTTTAATTTGTACTTTAGGACAAATATGCTGGCCTTTCTATTTTCTATGGACTTTTATCTTTAGTCGGGCCTATTCTAAATAAAATAAATTTGGTTGGGTCCAGTTTTTTTTTTTTTAATAATCCCAACCCAAATTTTAATGTACCAATTTATCTATTTAAATTGCATAATTTTTTATTTTAAAAAAAATCAAACAAAAAGAAAGACGAAACTGGGCATCTGGGATGATTTTTTTTTTTTAAAGACAATCAATTACAATAGTTTCCTAACATAATCAATTACACTAATATTTTCTATCATCGGGTACATGACAACATCATTTCATCTCACTGTAGACCGGAACCGCAATCACCACAAGAGAGAGACCATCCGAAACTGCAACTCGGAACCTCAACCGCACCGCAACCGGAACCGTAACCCAACAAAGGGGGACCACCACAAGAGAGAATCAATATTCCCTCTCCGTGTCACGAACCCGGGACCTCAAGGTCTCAGGTGGTGGAGCTCTAACCACTTGAGCTGTCCACACTTGAACTTTCCGCAATAAACTTATTTTTTAATTTTCTAAAAAAATTAATTTTCTTTATTAATTATCCTTCATTTAATTATTTTATTTCTAAAGGTGTAGGGATTTAAGCATATTTCCACCACATCTACCTTATCTTTTTTTTTTAAAGAGAGATAAATGAGTAAGATTAATCGATTAAGGACTTTTTTTTTTATCAGGAAAAGATTTTAATATATTATGGTCAGAAACCCAGTTATTATACAAGTATTTACAAAGTGCTTTCGATTATCATTCGAGGATTTGAAGTCCAGTCACTAAAAGAAAATCTAGAAGTCGCCTTATCTTTTGCGAAGAGCCAACTCCAAGTCCTCGCCTTGAATTCTTCAATAAACTTGATGTTGGAGAACTCCAGATTCCTAAAAATGGTGTCGTTTCTCCACTTCCATGGTAGCCATACCACGCCGAGCCAAAGACAAGTTGCTATAAGTTTACCTCGTTTCCCTCTGAAGCTCTGGGTGAAAGAGGAGAGATTTGAGGCAACATTAGAGTCCAAAGATGTAGTGATGTTAAGCCATTTCATGATTTCCATCCAAACTGAATATGAAGTAGAGCACTCGAAGAACACGTGTCGGGCATTTTCCTCCTCAGACGAGCAAAAGACACACCTTAAATCATCATATTGTTGTAGGACCTTTCGTCGAACGAGGTTGTCTTTTGTTGGTAGTCGATTCCAAAGTAATCTCCATGCATGTCCCACGACTTTGAGTGGTGCAAACTTATTCCAAACCATTCTAAATCCAGTTTCCAAGTCATCAGTTAGGTTGGTCTCTGCGTGCCTAGCTATAAGAGAGTCGTAGGCTTCCTTGGTGTTGTACCTACCACTTGAAGATGAGTTCCATTTCCACGTATCCAATACTCCGGGCTTTGGTGTGAACCTGCTTAACAAAGAGATAAGAGATCTTAACATAATCAATTCAGATTCAATCAAATCACGACTCAATTTCCAATCCCACACCCAATACTCTCCGTTCCAAACTCCCATAGATCCCACCCTTTCCCCTTTCACTAAGCTCACCTCATACAAATCTGCAAATTTCAACCGTAATGGTTCATCCCCGACCCATAAATCCCCCCAAAATGACGTTGACTCTCCATTTTCCACTACCCGTACTAACCCCCTATTAAACCAATCCCCCTCTGTCCCGGTCGTGATCTTTACTATTTCTCTCCACCAACCCGACATTCTTCCTAGCCTCCCTCGTGACACAACTTTGTATCCCCCCTGAATATCCCCATATTTGGACTCTAAGAATCTGACCCATAAACTCTCCTTCTCGCTCGTAAACCTCCACATCCACTTTCCTAACAATGCCAAATTGAAAGACTCGAGATCCCAAACCCCCAGACCCCCCAAAAGTTTTGATTTGCAAATAGTGTTCCATTTTACCCATGGAATCTTTTTCGAACTCTCACCACCCCCCCATAGAAAATTTCATTGAAGGCTTACTGTTTCTCTCAAGGTTTTTTTGGGAATCCGGTAAAAGGACAGGTAATAGATAGGTAACGATGATAACACCGAGTTCAAAAGAGTGATTCTGCCCCCAAAAGAAATTTTGCTATCCTCCCATTTCTTCAACCTATTTCTGATTCTTGTCACCACACTTGACCATTCGGTTGCACACCTGCTTCTAATTCCGACTCTCACCCCGAGGTAGGAAAATGGTATGTTCCCCGTCTTGCATTCTAAAATTTCAGCCATATGATTTAATAACGTAGAATCGACGTTAACCCCCATAATGCTACACTTAACAAAGTTCACTTTCAATTCTGGCACAAGCTCCATGTTCCTCAGAATTCGTCTCATATCTCTTGCGTTTTCCAGATTTGCTGCTCCCATAAAGATGGTATCATCGGCGAACTGGAGATGAGAGATTTTTACCTTATTGCTTCCGATTTCAGCTGGCTGGAAGATCCCTAAATCAGTTGCACGGTTTAAGAGCAAGCTAAGGCCCTCGGCTGCAATTAGGAACAGAAACGGGGATAAAGGGTCCCCTTGACGTAGGCCTCTCTCCAGCTTGAAATTACCCGAAGGACTCCCGTTCACGAGAACCGATGCCGATGCTGACTTGACACATTCCATTATCCACCCCCTCCACCTCGGGTGAAAGTTAAAGTGTTCCATCATAGAGTCGATGTAGTCCCAGTCGACTGAGTCATAGGCCTTAGCAAAATCAATCTTGAAAAAAACTCTTTCCCTTTTCTTCTTCTTTGCCTCATCAATAGCTTCATTCAAGATTGATATGCTATCAAGAATTTGTCTTCTCCCAACAAAAGCACTTTGATTCTCAGAGATGATCGAATCGAGCACACAACTCAGTCTTTTCGCCAGAACTTTTGAGATGATCTTGTAGATTCCACCTATCAAGGAGATTGGTCTGAAATCATTAAGACCAATAGTCGCCTCCTTTTTGGGGATGAGCACAATGAAAGACGGGTTTATCCCCTTTACAAGTCTTCCATTTTGGTGAAACTCATTCATCAAGCTCAAAAAATCAGCCTTGAATACTTCCCATGTTGCTTTGAGGAAACTGAAATTGAACCCATCGGGACCGGGGCTCTTAGAGCTTTCGCAAGACCATATTGCTTCCTTCACTTCATCCTCTAGAAATGGACAGATCAGAAATTCATTGTCGAGCTCGGAAATTCTTTTACTAAATAAACCAGGGGATAGTCGGGGTCTGCAGAAATTTTCCTTCTTGAAGTGCTTCTTGAAATGCTAAAAATGCCATTTTTTACCTCCTCGACCTCCTCATACCATTGCCCATCTAATTCCACACCTACAATTTCATTCCTCTTTCTTCTTCGATTGATAGATCTGTGGAACAAGCTGGAGTTTAGATCACCGTATTTCAGCCATCGATTCTTGCTTTTTGGGAAAGAAGGCTGTTTTTGTGTTTGAGAGTAGAGTAGAGGGATGCCATCGATTCATTTCTCTTTACCACCTCAGGGTCATCCAGACCAAACGTTTCATCAATCATGTCGAGGCTGTGAATATCTATTTTTAACTCCTCAACCTTTGAGTCCAGATTGCCAAAGACTTGACGATTCCATTCTTTGAGGTTGGTCTTAAGAAGTTTGAATTTTTCCTTTACCCGATAGGCTGCCCAACTTCAATATCGTATCCCTGCCATCTGCTTTTGACAAAATCTATGAATTCAGGGTGTGAAAGCCAGGCATCTATACTTCTAAACGGTTTTGGCCCCCAGTCTTTTACCTTGATCTCGAGGACAATCGGGCAATGGTCAGAAGTTATCCTTTTCAAGCCCAACAAAGAGGAGTTCGGCCATCTTAACATCCACTCATTGTTAATTAATGCTCTGTCAATCCGACTCTTGCAGCTTCCGTTTGGCCTATACCAGGTGTAACTTCTCCCGTGTAGTGGTAGATCCATCAGCCCTAAGTCCCGAATGAAGGCATCAAAACCCGAAATCTCTCTTGAGTTGTAAGTTGTTCCTCGACCATCCCTCTCTGTCAATCTTCGAATTGCATTGAAATCTCCAATAACACAGACACAACACGATGAATTTTGAGAGATAACACCAAATAATCTATCCCACAATTCCCTCTTTTCCGAAAGATCACAAGGAGAGTACACATTAATAACACAACACTGTATTATTTCCTATCCCCACAGCCCGTTAACAACTACCGCCCCGTGCATATGCAAAGAACTTGAAACAGCAAACATATCAGAATCCCAGATAGAAAGTATACCTCCTGACCGGCCATTAGAAGCTCGAAATTCCCAACCGATACGCCCGCTACCCTATATTGATTTGCACAGATTTTCTGAAATTGACTCGAGTTTGGTCTCCTGTATACAGCAAAACTCTGTTCTATGATTCCTTATTAATTCTTGTATTTCCTTTCTTTTAACACTACTCCCCTAGCCTCTTGAATTATATGAGAGCACTCTCATTGATTACTTTCCATCGTTGACTCCATATCCTGTCTTCTTGCATGCTTTTCTTCTTCCCCCAAAACTCTGAGTCGGTCAATAGTGATTCTCTCATCAGCCGTTGCCACAATACCCAATGATTTGCCCAGCTTCCACGTTTCAACTGCCTCACAAGTGTTTCGAAGACATAATTGTATGTTTGAAATATTTAGCAATGATTCTTTCAAAAGAAAATAAAAAAATTTAGCAATGATTACTGATATATCTTGATTTAAATAAATAAAAAATGCCTAAGTTTATTATCGGCCACATATCAATATTTTACTATATTGACCCCTTTTACTGAAAATTATGGCTCCATCCTTGTCCTTTGGTAGAAAATTAAGGTTGCGTTTATTTTGGGACTCACACGGATGGACTTAGGACTTTGCGCTCCCCGTTTCATACGAGTTTGAGATTTAGAGTCTGGTTTTCAAATCCCACATTCCATCTACACCTACAAATACCTATATAATCTATAATTACTCTTCCCAATACATCACACTTTATACACTTTATTACTCTTCTTAATATAATATAATAATACAATATCAATCATTATTAAACATTGATTTGACATAAAGTTAAATCTCACCCTACTTAAATCCCAAAACAAACACATACATTTACTATTCATCAAGGATTCTAAATCCCTAGATTTTAAAACCTTGACTTGCTCCGCACACTTAAATCCCAAAACAAACGTAGCCTAAGTGTTTGCTTTGTCAAAATGGAGTGAAAATTTGGTGTTTGTGATGGCATGTTTCTAAAAGAATTAGATTGATATCAAAATAAGGGAGAATGAGAATCCTCATTCTTCATGTTTTGGGAGTAATGATTTTCATTCCTCACCTTAATCAATGTTTCATTATTTCATTTTATTTTTTGTCCTCCAAACTATTATTTTTCATCGTTATGCTATATTTAAGCATCATTAGATTATATAAATATTTTTAATATAAAAAAATGAATGATAATTTTTTGTTAGTAAAATTCATGACTAAACCAACAAATATCCACGGTAATGATAGTAATTCCTATTTTTAAACCAAACACCTCAACAATAATAGCAGTAGGTCTTCTGTGAACAAATTTCATAATATTAAATTTATACTATTATACAGTTATACTTGTAAATAAATATTATAATATTTATCAATTGATATTAAATGTTAGAATATTAATTTATAAAAAAATTAATATCAATTTATAAGTGTGATTGTATCAATTTCACATTATAAATAAATTTGACATGAAAGTTTTGTAATAATAATAATCATATACCCATTGTCATAAGAGGGCTACACGAAGTCCCTATGGCTACGTTTTGTTTTGTTTTTAAACAATACCACTCTACGTCTATTACAATTTATTAGATTCTGCATGAACATTTTTACTTATAAAGAAGTTTTGAATTTCAGAATTTCAAAGCCTGTATTTCCTACATCACTTAGGAGTTGCGTCTTTTATTTGGCAAAAACTCGACAAACTAACCCATATTAATATTTATCATTTTTAAAACATTAAAATGTTATTCTCAAATTACATTTCCTCTCAATTTGAGTAGATTATATTTCCTCTCAACTTGAGACCATCTACGGCAGTGTTACCCTGCTTATTATATTATTTATTTACCCTTTTCTCTTCCTCTCCTTTTGTTTATATCATCTTTCCTCATCACAAATCTTGTCATATGTAAGTTTTATAGTGGAAATCTGAAAAATGTAAAATAATAATTAAATCCCTATTCCATTCTATACATCTTATAAGTTTTAAACCTTGTGTGCATTTTTTTTGCTCCAAAACCTAATTTGGAAGTGTAGGACACCGCAACTGTAATACTTTACGAGAGAGAGAAGAGAAACAAATACGAAAGTGTAAATGTGATGAAAATATAAATTTAAGCATAAGCTACAACATATTCATTCCTCTATGAGATTCATAATCTAGATAATCTCCAGTGCCTGGACCAAATGGTGCATTATACGCATACATATCAAACTCCGAAGGCATATGACCACCTTCCCGTCCTTAAACACTTCCATCGGAGGCACCCATGGAGCTGGAGACGCAAGGTTAGAGCTCAAACCTTCTTGGTTCACATTAGGGTTTTGCGGTGAATTCCGTTTGTTGATGGAATTTGCCGTTGTCAAGGTAATAGACACCGATTGCTGCTGCTGCTGGTTCTTCATTGGTGACTTGGGCCGAAGAGACTCTATATCGGGGGTTGTCAGCACGAGATGGGGTGCCTCGGGTGGTGGGTTTCTTCCTCCCCCTCCTACCCAAACCTTCCCATCCTTATCTGCGAAATTCCTGATATATCCCTGAAAAATTTGCAAGTTACCAGTTATGTCCAGTAGCATATCAAGTTAACCAAGCAAAATATGGCAAGATCTCTAACCAGTTACTTCCACCATCATAAAATTTATACAGCTCTAAGTATTGCATATTGAAGATGATAAAAATAGTACAGGTCAGTAGGTCACTCGTTTTTTCCAATTCATGTATAGAATATGGATAGTGTGTAATCATCGAAGGTCCATTTATAAATGCATGCAAAGTCAAATTCATTTCTTTCTGCAGTAACTTAAAAGTGGCAATTGATATAGTGGAAAATCAGACCTTGTCACAAGAAAAATAGAATGAAATGGAAACATGCAAAACACTAGAACTCAATATTTTATTGATTTTCAATTCTCATTTTCCTTGTCAATGAGCCAAGAAATGTCCATCGACAGCCAGAAAGTAATAAGTATACCTCAGAATTGAAATTTGATGAGGACAATCCGTTTCCGACAGTCAACCAGCCAGAGCGAACATTATGATCTTCACCAAAAAGCTCAAGCCTTCTCCGACCGAGAGCAAAATGCTCAATTATTCGGTACATATCCTCAGGCTTTGCAGTTGAACCTAAGATGCCGTTGTTAAAAAGTTCATAGTAACAGTTAGGACACCAATAGTAATGCTGTTTGAAACAGGATTTTTAAATCTAAAGAAGATAATTAGGTATGGCAATTCAAGATTAATAATTTGATATTTGCATGTAGAACAACAAATAGGTAGTGATTCTGTTATTTCTACTGTTAATTTGTAATATAGTTTAAGGACTGTGTAAAGACAATGAGAACGAAAGGTAATAAATTATGTTATATAATCATCAACCTCATTAGAACTGAAGAGTTAACATATAACATCATGAAATGAAAGGGACTGACATTCAAATATCAGAATAAGTGGGGCATAGCCTATTCTATGAAGTAAAGTATGGACTTGTTGGCAAATACAAACACATAATAGAGGCAGCCACTTTAAACACAGCAAATAGAAGTAAACTAGACAAGCAAAAACCAATGCAAGTATATACAAGAGAACATTTAGAGAATACTCAAGTAACATACAGCTATTGTTACATCTAGGGAAAGGAGAAATAGATGAGAGGGTGACTTCAAGGATTGAGAAAAAATGGAATTTTCACTAAGGCCAATATCAAACTCGCCATAAGGGGGCTCCTCAGCAATTATTACATCGGTATCAATGTTGGCATGGATTATATGACCATCCGTACTGCGGCGCACAGTCCCTTTTATGCCCATCAGGCAATGCTCCTTCAAATCAGTAAGATACAATTTAACTTTTACAACATGAGGTATCACTATCATGCATTATAATAGAATACATGTGATTGTTACCTTTGAGCGTTGAAACAGAGTATGAGAATCATGGCGTAGTCCAGGAGTTGCATTGGTTTTATTAGTCTTCACCCAGCATATATCTTCACATCTGCGAAATCCCCACTAAACAGAAAAAAAAAAGGTGGGGGGGTCAGGGAGTGAGAGGGTCAGAAAGAAAAATAATATGCACGAGAGCTAGGACTAGATATTCACTCTAATAATGCCTCTTGTCCTTTACCTTCTTTAGACATTGTCGGCCTTGCTCTAGCCCGACACCATCACCAACCCAAAGAAGATAAAAGACGGAGTGTCAGCAATTGCCTAAAAATTGCAAGGAAAAAGTAAAGGAGGATTAAAATCCAAAGCTATTTAAATGAGAGTTAAATAAAGAAACAAAAAAGTTCATTACTGGGATGGCAAACATATGCACATAACTGAACTTAGAAGACAAGCAACAAATTTATTTTGGAGACGCAAATTCCAAATGACTCCTTTTCATGCATGATCATTGCAACATTAACAAGATATAAAAGAAAAACAACCTCAATCTTCAAATTCATTATTTCTTCAAAAGTCCAGTAATCCATATGGTCAGTGACACCAGGAGCTCGATGAACTTATTCCTCCCATGGAGGGTCTACAAGAATGACATCAAACTTGGATCCAAAGAACTCTGGAGAAAGCACATGTTCTCGCAGGTCACACTTGTAGTACATAGGCGGAGAAGCAGACTTGGCAACAATTTCATCCTTTTTCTGTATAAGCTCTCGAAGCTTCAGATAGTCCTCCACAACACTAGTGAGCTCTAGCTCCCTAATAAAATTCTGTGGCCGCATGCCTGTGTCAACAAAGTTCTGAGAGTAATCATTCTGCTCTCCTCTGGATGGAGCTTTGCCTGGGGGAGCATTAATTCGAGGAGGAACCCATCCTCCCGATGCTCTCTCTTGTGGCTGACCACGAACCATTGGAGCCATTGTATTAAAATTAGGACCAGACATATTGGGAGGCATTCCTCTTCCAGGAACTGATGGATTGAAAATCATAGCACCATTCGATGTGTTACTTAGATTTGGGGAGAATCTAGGTCCTAGTGGACCAGGGGGGACAGGTGGAAGACCAGGCGGGAAACCAAGCACATTCATCTCGACACCTCGTGCTCCTGGCCATACAATGGGTGGTTGAAATGGTGGGATAAAGACTCCAGGAGAAATAGGTCCTGGAGCAGGGGACATATTTGGTGGCAGCGATTGCATCGGTCCAGGAGGTGGCATTCCAAGTGGACCAAAAGTTGATCCTACCATAGGTACTGGAATACCAGCCTGCTGATCTCTTCCAGTAGGTCTCATCCTTCCTGCTCTCCCCATTCTACCCCTGGCACCCTGTGAAGCATTTTTATTATACGGACCAGGGTCCTGGTTTCCAAGTGGAGGTAAAGAGCTACCACTAGAACTTGGACCACCGCTACCCCAGGGTGTAGCAGCTTTCTGGCCTCTCGATTTCTCTGCCTGGAAGTCATCATCATCTCTCCACGAATGCTGATCCTCACCATCCATGAATCTATCTTTTACATCTTCACCAGATTGTGCAGATCCTTGCATGTTTCGTGACCTCTCCTCCCTAAAATTAGCAAAATCCTCGCTGTCCTGACTAGCATCAGCATTTCTTCCAAAGTTGGATTTTGAATCTTCTCGTACATAATCAAATGGTTTGGTTTGGATTTCAATCACATCATAATTCTCATTTGATATTCCGTACTTTGACGAGGTCTTCACAGCTTCCGTCCTGCTTCCGTCTTTCCTGCCACTGGAACGACCATCAATCCTGTCACGGCCACGCCGGGGCAGATCCCAGTCCCTGATGCCATCATATGTTGGTTCACCATCTCTTGTCTCCTTGTCTTGCTTTCTTTTCCAATTATCTTTAGCATTCTCCCGGTCCCAATTTCTATCATCCCAATTATCATCTCTTCCTTTTGATCTATCATCATATGAGCCATCTTTTCCCTGTTCCTTCCTCCTAAATCGTTCATTATCCATGTCAAAATTATCTGTATCAAATTGACACCTTATAGACTTCTCAGGCATTCTGGATGTATTGTTATCTAAATCTCTCCTGCTTTTGTCTCTTGCCCATGTACCCGCATCTTCATCAGCACTCGGAGCCCTTCCATAGCTTTCAACAGTATCTCGAGTAGGATTTCTTTGTTGCCTTTGCTCCTCAAATCTCTCTTTATGTGATACCTCATCACGTGTCAAACTTCCCTTATTATCTTCCTCAAGAAATTCAGATCTTTCTTTATTTCTCCTTTCTGAATCAACTCGCCTCTCCTCTCTGTCACTCGACTTTATTCCTTTTTCATTGATTGGTTCGAAAGCGCTGCTTTTAATGTCATTTGATTCAATTTCTAAAGTATCACTTCTTTCTCTTTCACTTGCATTTTCCGGTTTAAGATCAGAAGGTTTGCCACTTTTTGCATCAGATTTTTCTCCATGTTCAGCAGATGTACCAGTGTTATCAGGCTCATCCCATCGCTTCCTATGGCTTCTCCCATGCTCAGCATACCCAGGTCCCTTTTCTCGTCCAGAATCCTTTCTCACTGTATCTCTTGAATCCACATCAGTGTCATTTTCGGGATACTTTGAAGTTAATTTTTTTCTCTCACTTTCTTCACCTCGGCTGTATCCAGGTTTGTCCCCACCCTCAACCTTATATTCTGCTTCGCCATCTTGATACCAACTGCTCAATACATCTAATGTGTTCTCTTCAATCTTTTTCTTCACCTGCTTAGAGCGTGACTCTCGTCTGGTTTCGTAGGCATCCTGATCACTATCACCCAATCTCTTTCGACTTTCATGTCTATCTGAAGTACTTCTCTTTCTGCTACTATCATCCAACCCATCAAGATCTTCGCTGCCCCTGGACTTGCTTGAGCGTTGCTTCCTTTTAACAGCACCCACCCAGTCCTCATCATCTCTCACAATATCAATGTTTACCTCTACATCCTCATCAATATCCTGCTTCATACAACCCCTCACACGTTCAGGAGACCCCATAACACACAAATCCTAAAAACTTTCAGGATTATATTCAAGCACAAGTTATCATCCTAAAGGTCAAAAGACAAAATTAACTGAAAATGGTAAGCAAAAGA
The DNA here is from genome assembly GCA_037126765.1 of Stenogyne calaminthoides. NCBI lineage: Eukaryota > Viridiplantae > Streptophyta > Magnoliopsida > Lamiales > Lamiaceae > Stenogyne > Stenogyne calaminthoides. The sequence continues at coordinate 52,280,736 of JBBCBC010000001.1, forward strand.
AATATCAGATTATTAGCAATACACGCAAAAGGGATTATGAAACTGTAATTGCCACTAGGTGGTCAGGGCATTGCTCCACCAGCACCCGAATGCACTTCCCTAAATTATAATGCAGTTGCAAGGATCCACCATAGAACAAAGGGGTACATTTGCATTCCCGAAATGAAAAACTGCAATTACATATATATATATATATATATATATATATATATATATATTTATATATATATTTATATGATCTCTTTTCTCTGGAATTGCTTGAGCTGAATTTTGTTTTGCTTAAGGCCAAATTTTTATGTTCTATATTTCTGGGCTATTTTGTGCAAGTGAATTTTTTGTTATTAACACCCCAGCATATTAGTAGATACAAAATATTATGAAAATCCCATAATCCCCTCATCATTCTATATTCAATCCCTAGTTTAACCACAGTCACCGGCATCTGCCGCCCTCACTTACTTATCCGGTCAAAAAATATATCGATAATCATCATATACTTTTTTGGCAAAAATCAGTTGAAATTAAGAAATTTCGATTAATCTGGGTCAAAAAAAGAGAAGGAGAGTTACCTGATAATCTGATATCTGAAGGAGAAAGAGAGCGGGTGTCGTGAGAGGTGGTCGGGTGGTGGGTTGCTTGGCGGGTGCGTCGATTGAAGAAACTGGAGAATGAAGGGAGAGGGAAGATCAGGACTTTTTAACCAGCCCTTTTTTTTTCTTTTTTTTTTCAGCCCAGCCCATTTATCAATTTTTTGGGGCTTTGCTTTTCATTTTTCTTTTATAAAATAAAACTAATATATATTTTTCTTTTTCTTTTTTCGAAACAAATATATATTTTTCTTAAAAAGAGTTTAAGTGTATTCCAAATTTTAGAATGTTATTTTGGCTAGAATTTGATATCTTGGCCAAGTGCATCTTGACTATCTTCGTAGTCGTTTAGAAGCGTGCAACTTGTTATCTTTGAAAAGTGTGACTTATTTACACGAAAGGTCAATTGTTAATATGAGAACATAGTTGCATGCTTACATTTTGCAATAGTTGCATGTTTATGTTTAGTATAGTTAGTTGCTTCTAAAATCTTGCACTATGAGTCTGAGGTCTTGATCTTGCACATGAGACCCACTACTGTTATTTTACAATGTTTCTAAAAAAATAGATTTAATGAATTCAAGTGTAATTATAATATCATCTCCTCTGTAAAAAAATAAAATTATAATATCATCTCAATACTATATATTTTAGTATTGGTCTTTGAAATTTTAAATATTAAATAATTAATATTACTTCTGTTTTAAATTTATTTACCCTTGCTTTTAGCACGAGTTTTAATATGAGAATTATTTATTACTAGTATTTACCCAGGTATTGTAGTTTTTTCTATTTTATTATTAAAGTAAATGACTTTTTGTGGGTAAAAGACTAAAAGTCCTTTCTAGTTACTTTATTCTCTTTTATGGAAAGGGGTAAACAAGTTTGAGACATATATTTTGAAGAAAATGGATAAACAAATTTACGACGTACTATTTAATTTATAATCGTACCCCCAAGTTGAATATCATGAATCTGCACCTACCGCCACACATAGTCCTCGTCAACCGCCGTCCAAACGCGCAACACCAACTATCGTGAGCCAACGTACACCCACCTCCAACCTCTGCGCTGACCGCGATGTCTTGAACATCCGAATACCGTCCACCGCCGCCGGGTATTGCCCTACAGTGCTGCCCAAATCTGTGAACCGTGAAGACCTGGGCCTGCGCGTGATGCCCTAATCGGCCATGGGCCAATATCAATTGATGGTGATAATAGGCTGTTCTTGAGGGCATTTATCAAAGTTTGAGAGTCAGATTGAAGCCAGAGATTCTGAGCCCCCATTTTCCATTGTGGTCTTGATACCAAATCTTAACGCCAGAGCTTCCAACAGTATGCTGCTTCCCGACACCTTGCTCGTCATATTCCCCACCAACACCACCGTTCTCTCGTGGTTCATAACAATAAAATCAAAACCAGCCAGGCCATCCGGGGATATTGATGCGTCCGAATTCAGCTTGAGAACGCCCTATGGTGGTCTCCTCCACACTTTCTCGATCATATGTTTCCTCAATCTCCTCTTCGTCGTTCCCTGCTGCTCCAACTACTCTCCAAACATCCAGTTCGCCGTTTGAGCAATATTCCCTGCGTCCGAAGGTTTCCCATCGAAGACAAAGGTGTTTCGAGCTTTCCAAATGTTCCAAGTGATGTTCTTTATTAAGTGTGTGGATCAGGTTCTAGCAGAGTTCCTTGAACAGACCCCCCTGGTGCGTCTTCGAGTCGATGTGGATGGGCGATCTCCCCCAAGTGTGAATAGCAACCGGACACCGAAGTAAGACATGGGTAGTAGTTTCTGTTTTGAGACCACACACGGGACAACCCACCTCAACTCTCATCCCCCGTTTTGCCAAGTTTTTTAGGGTAGGAAGTGAATCTGTGCACGCCCTCCTCAGGAAGTGGATGATTTTTGGTGGGGTTTTAACATTCCACAGTTTTGCCCAAGAATTGTCCCCCGTACTAGGCGTTGGGAGATCGATGCCAAAGGTAGAGAACTTCGACACTACAAGATGGTAGACCGATTTGACCGTGAATTTACCATTTCTTGATTGCCCCCAAATTTTCCTATCCTTCGGGAGCCTGTCACTAAGGGGTATAGCCTAGATTTTCTGGACGGTCTCTTCCGGGAACACCAATCTCAATTCGTCCTCCCTCCATGTAGCACTTTCTTCATCAATAAATGCGGACACTCTCTCCTCATCTCCTTCTCGGGTGGTCAATGGTTGTGGCTTTTCTTTAAGGTTTTCCCAGATTGTCTAGCTTTGGTTTAGGGTTTATGAAACACCTAATGTTTTTCCCATTACCAACTCTCCAGATTGCGCATTCTTCGATCAGATTTTTCGCCTGCATCAAGCTCCGCCATTAGTAACTTGCTACCGGTATCTGGGCCAGCTATGTCGATTGTGCCCCTAGGGAAGTATCTCACTTTTAGGATTTGAGCAGCGAGAGAGTCGTGGGAGTGAAGAAGTCGCCAGAGTTGTTTCGCCACCATGGTGAGGTTGAAGTAATACATCTCTCGAAATCCCAGCCCCCATTTCCCCTTAGATCTCGTGATTTTTGCCCAGCTTTGCCAATGTGTTTTCCTTTCATTCCTCGTAGCTCCCCAAAAGAATCGTTCAATCACCTCGCATAGAGAGTGGGGGAGCATAAAGCAACTCATAGTATAGGTGGGAATGGCCTGAATCACATATTTTAGAAGGACCTCCATTCCGGCCTTAGTCAGTGATCTCTCTTTCCAACCTTTCATCCGATTCAACATCCGCTCCTTGATGGTAGAAAAGACTTGTTTATTCGATCTCCCGATGAGGGTGGGCAGGCCAAGATATTTTGAGTGTTGATCCACGGGCCTTGCACCAAGCACCCGCCCCATACTATCCTTCAATTCTTCACTCACGTTACCACTAGTTGATAGCTCCGACTTGTCGAGATTAATCCTCAGCCCCAACTCCCTCTCATACGTCTCAATTGTTGGGAAATACGGGGTGCTCGGATCTATTCGAGATGAATTTAAATTATTCAATTAATTACTAACATGAATCAATCCTAAATTAATTCAACATAATAAATAAACAACAACATGATGCGTACACGTAATCCACGTAAATCCTAAGCATGCGGAATCTAGAAGTTACGAAATTACATATCTCTTGTAGAGACAACCGTTAAGACGATGGATCAACCCAAAGTGTCTTCTCAAATATGTCCCACGTCCATGAACGTAATCCGGTGGAAGGATTCTCACGAACGATTTTAATAAAGGAGAAAACTAAAAATATATGTCACCACCTTTGTGGATTTCTAATTTTTCCAACACATGGAATTGCATTGGGGATGAAAAATTCATCCCCTATTTATAGCACAAGGGAGGGACGAAAATTTAGGTCAATTGGGCCATTGAGAAATTTCCTTGCTTCTTCCTTAAGATACAATCTTGAATATATCAAATATATTCTATTTCCCAAAATATCTCCCAACAAAATCTTCTCCTCTTTTTTGCCTTGCATATTTTCAAAAAATACAAATTAATAGGGAAGGAAATAGAAACCTAGCATCTAGGGGTAAGTTGCATAATACCTCCGAGGAAGCTCTAGCTCTACCTTCTAGCGACCTAGACAGGTCTCTCACACAAAAGGAATAGAACTATGTCTAGGTCGGGGCAAGATTTAAACTTCATTCGAAATGATGACCGCTTGACCGACAAGACCCCCGACCGCGACACAGGGGAGGCACATGTCCCCAACGGCGGCGCCTGCGACTCTGAGCCTTGGGAAGAAAGTCGGACCAGTGAGGACTTTCTCCAAACGGGGAAACTGTTTTCTGGCCTTGAAAAAAGTTAGTTGGAGCAACCTATAAAAGGGCAGGTCGGATCGGCGACCTCAGATTTTGGGTTTTGTGACCTCGAATAAAGATACGACCTCCAAAAGAAAGCAATCCCTAGGAAGAGGTCGCCTGCCTTTTTTTCTCGAACACGCTACCCAAGAACCCGGATGCGTCGTTTAAATGCGCCCTGCGTGTCATTAAATATCTAGGTCCTAGGCCCTAGAGGGGCTACACCCCAAGGGTTTGTAGTATAAATACATGTAATTAAAGCTCATTAAGGGGTTCCAACATTCACATTCAACACAAAGGCTTTATTAGCCAAGAAAGAGGCCTTTGACCCTTTTTTTTCTATACAATTACTCAATTTATTTGTACACATCAGAGGGACACGTGTATTAATACTATTAAAATAACCATGCTCGATGGACAAATGTACTCGCCAGCTTGCCGACCAAACAAGTTTGTTCTCCAGCTTGCCGGGCAAACAGGTTTGCTCGCCCACTTGCCGACCAAACGAGTATGCTCGCCACTTGCCGACCAAGCAAGTATGCTCGCTGACTTCGCCAAATCGGCATGATGACCGATCTTTATCTGAGATGATCCTGAAGATATGTTGATCCGATCGGTCGGTGATCGGATCGGGCAAGAAGAAATCGGATAGCTGAGTCAAAGTGACACGAGGGTCGATGTCCGATTCGGAAGAGTTGAACCCGATAAGCTCGAGTGTCGGTATGCTGATGATCGAAAGGTCCATTGAGAGAAGTCTGCTGAATCAAGAACCCTGAGTAACCTGAAGGCTCAAATAACCTGAAGGCCCAAATATGCTCGATGAGGACAGTGTTCCGGTATAATATTGATATGGTCAAAGGGGCGAACAGGGCAATCATGTTGGGGAATGATTTGCACAGATCTATTCGGGGTGAATATTTAAATACAAATTTAATTCATTAATTATTACTAGCAAGAATTAATCCTATATTAATTCAAATAATAATTGCAACAACATATCATGCATATAAAAAGCCACGTAAAACCTACGCATGCGGAATCTATGAGTTTACGTGAACGTACCTCTCGGGATGACAGTGACTTCGGTCGGACGGACTAACCAAAAGGACTTCCCAAGTATTCCCTTAGCCCTTTCTCAACTATCCGGTGGAAGGACACTTGTCGAACAATTAACAAAAGGAAAAAATAAACTTTGTTGCACCACCTTTGTGGATTTGCTAATATTTCCAGCACATGAAATTGTATTTGGGAATGAACTAATCATCCCCTATTTATAAGAGGGAGGTGGTCAAAATTTTGGGTCCAAAATCAATGTGGGAAAAGACTTTTCTTGGTCACCAAGAAATCTTGAATATATCTCCTATATTCTTTTTCCCATAATTATAATATTCCAAAAAATCCCACCTTCTCAATTTGCTATGGTAATTTTCGAAAATAATGCTTTGCAAGGATCCAAGATTTGGATCTTCTTGAATTTATGAGATATTATTGTATTTCAAGAAATACATATCTTCCATAATATCTTTTCAAGAAAATCAAGAAAATATTTCTTGCCCATTATTCTAAAAAATTTCGAAAATTCCATATAGATAACCAAGTGGGAGATTTCTTGAATTTAATGAGATAATCTTGTATTCCGAGAATACATATCTTCATTCCATAACAAAATTCAAAGAAAATATTTCTCCCTCTTTTATCCATAAATTTCGAAAATTAGAGGAAAAATTAAGCAACAATATTTATTTTATTTTAATCACCTTTTTCAGTTATTGGACTATTTGTTGGGCTACTCAGGGGGCCTTTAGGAGAATTAAGATTGAACCTTCTAATGGACTTTGAATATCTAATATTGAGCCACAATATAATTCAAGCCCATAAATATTAATTAATCCCACTACATAATTAATATTGCACTATCCATCTTAACCCATATTACAGTCAATATGGCTCCCGGTCATTATTTCCCGTGTTTAAGATTATCTAGCCCATTAATTAATTCAAGCCACTGAAATAGCTTTCCGTTAATTAATATCTTTTGTCCTTGGTCGAGGAACGGTTCAACATTATTATCCATACCGGAAACTAATTCCACTTGCAAGATTTGGTATGATAAAACATATGAACCTCCCAAGGGGGCAAATCAAGCAAAGTCGTGATTGCACCACGATTCTTCAGATTAAATCTTAGCAATCACATGTGACCAATAATATTGCCCAAGATAAAAAGTATTGAATCTCTCTGATTCACTACCCATGATATGTCAAAACAATAGTTACCAATCCCACGTGATCCTATTTAAGGGACGAAGGTTAAGAAACAACGAACCACTGAGGTCTAATTCTTCCTTGTTCGGTTCTCAAGAATTTATCCTCCATGGAGGGTCCTATTCAAATGATCGGTCATGCACTAGTGTAATCTCTTGGTCAAGACAAATCAATCGAGCCTTACACCTCAACCTTTTCGCGATGGTTGTTCATTTCCATCTAGGTAAGTGAATGGGCGTACTTATAGTTACAAAAGGATCATTAATTTAATCTTACGTGATCCGGTATCACTAAATTAACTTCTGATTAACACGTCTTTAATTATTGAACAGTTATGCAAAGAAATATATATAACATTCAATCATATTTAAAGCATCAGTGATAAACAATTTATTTCAGTAAATAAGTCTGGAAATTCAGTTTCGATTATACAAAGTAAAAAGCATACTTTTCAGTATAATCCCAACAAATCAGTCGAGCAAAAGTTGATATGGACGACAAAAAGAGTGCCTTATAAACAAGTAAATGCAAAGGTCAACCAGGAAGACGAAGTTGAAAACGTGGCAGCATCACATGAGTTCTTGCAAGACACGAAGTCTCCAGCTCATGCTAGCCAAACCAGCTCATGCTTGTCAAAGTACTATAAATAGAAGGAAAAAGAACAAGAAAGGGGTTCAGAAAAATTTTCGGAGGAGTTCAGTAAAATTTACAAGCACTCACACTTACTCTCCAAATCATCATCTTTCATAAGAATTTTTCCCATGAGAAGTATCGTGTACTGTGTATGTAAACCTCGCAATATGACAGAAGTTAATTTAGTGATACCCGATCCGCGAAAGATTAAATTAACGATTTCCCTTGTAACTATAAGTACGCCCATTCACGACCTAGATGGAAATGAACAACCATCGCGAAAGGTTGAGGTGTAAGGCTCAGATTGGTTTGTCTTGACCAAGAGATTACACTAGTGCATGACTGATCTTGTTGAATAGGACCCTCTGGGAGGATAAATTCTTCGAACCGAACAAGGAAGAATTAGACCTCGATGGTTCGTTGTTTCTTAACCTTTGTCCCTTAAATAGGATCACGTGGGATTGGTAACTATTGCTTTGACTTATCATGGGTAGCGAATCGAGAGAGATTCAATACCTTTTATCTTGGGCAATATTATTGGTCACATGTGATTGCTAAGATTTAATACTTAAGAATCGTGTGCAAGAAATGCGCTTGCTTGATTTGTTCTTTGGAGGTTCATAAGTTTTATCATACCAAATCTTGCAAGTGGAATTAGTTTCCCAGATGGATAATAATGTTGAACCGCTCTAATTAAGGACAAAAGATATTAATTAACTGGAAAGCTATTTCAAAGGGCTTGAATTAATTAATGGGCTAGATAATCTTAAACACGAAATAATGACCAAGGAGCCATATTGACGTAATACGGGTTAAGATGGATAATGCAATATTAATTATGTAGTGGGATTAATTAATATTTATGGGCTTGAATTATATTGTGGCTCAATATTAGATATTCAAGATCCATTAGAAGGTCCAATCTTAATTTCTCCTAAAGGCCCCCGAGTAGCCCAACATATAGTCCAATAACCTAAAAATGTGATTAAAATAAAATAAATATTGTTGCTTTATATTTCCTCTTATTTTCAAAAATTATGGATAAAAAAGAGGAGAAAGATTTTCTTTGAATTTTGTTATGGAATGAAGATATGTATTCTTGGAATACAAGATTGTCTCCATTAAATTCAAGAAATTCCCACTTGGTTATACATAATGAAATTTCGAAATTTTGAAATATAGTGGGCAAGAAAGATTTTCTTGATTTTCTTGAAAAGATATTATGGAAGATATGTATTTCTTGAAATACAAGAATATCTCATAAATTCAAGAAGATCCAAATCTTGGATTCTTGCACACTAATATTTTAAAATTTCATAAAATAGAGGAGGTGGATTTTTGTGGAATATTTTAATTATGGGAAAGAGAATATACGAGATATATTCAAGATTTCTTGGTGACCAAGAAAAGTCTTATCCCACATTGAAAAATAACACAAATTTCGGGCCACCTCCCTCCTATATATAGGGATGATTAGTTCATTCCCAAGTACAATTCCATGTCTTTGGAAATATTAAAGAAATCCACATAAGTGGTGCAACAAAGTTTATTTTTTTCTTTTGTTAATTGTTCGCGAGTATCCTTCCACCGGGATTGTCGAGCAAGGCTAAGGAATACTTGGGAAGTCCTTTTGGTTAGTCCGTCCGACCAAAGCCACCGCCATCCCGAAGAGGTAACGCTCACGTAAACTCGTAGATTCCGATCCGTGGGTTTTACGTGGCTTTTTATATGCATGATATGTTGTTGCAATTATTATTTGAATTAATATAGATTAATTCATGCTAGTAATAATTAATAAATTAAATTTGTATTTAAATATTCACCCGAATAGATCCGCGCAACTCATTCCCCAACAAATCGGTATCGAGCCAATTGTTTAGGACTCAAATTTTTAAATTGTAATTTAATTAAGTGGACATTAATTTTGAAATTGGATAGTAGAACTGTTAGATCTGTTTTTAAGTATCCAATTGTCATGGATTTTAATGTTTTATTTTACATGCATATAAACCGTGGTTTTTTAATTCGATTCGTTCGGATTGTTTTGCCTCGTGAGAAAATCCACGAGTAGACTAGGATTTGTTTGATTTGATCAATGTAATAGACTAGTCTAGATCTAGGTTTATTTATTTTTGTAAATAAATTGTAACCGGATCGGAACGAAGAGACGAAGAATTAAAGGATTAAATCCGAATCAGCGGGGTGGCACGCGCAAACGCAGACGCAGGCGAATCGAAGCGGCCGATGCACCGCGAGGGCCTGGGGTCATGGCACGGCGCCGTGGATCGTCAAAGCCGAAGAGCGACGGGCGGCCAAGACGCGGCCATGTGCCAGCGGCGCAACCAGAGACGCCGAAGGCCGCTCTTAGCGGCGATCACGGAAGCAAGGCGACAGCGCTGCTGGGTTACCCGCTATGACCCTACTTTGCCGACCGTCTTAGCAAGCCGAGGCACGCTTGTGGCCGTCATTTGTCCCAAAGCCGAGTGTCATTCTGTTGCGGATCGCTGACGACGTCGGCATCCCACGCTTGGCGTGGCGATTCGAGACAATTTTTTCGAGACGAACGAGTGGGGAGAATTCGAGGGCGTGTTTCTTCAAGATCAAGCCGAAAAATCAAACCATGACAATTGATAATTTGTGCCCAATATGTTTATTTTTCTATTTTGCTTGATTTTATTTGTCTTATCTTATGCTTTATTTAATTTGTTTAAATGTGTTTGCATTTAGGGTTGCCAAATGGAAAAATCTCAACTTCAAAATTACTAAGTATGTTTAAATAATTAATTGACAATTTTATTCCGGATAATAAAATTGAATTAATTTTGACCTCCATGATTTATTTATTTGTGAATTCTTTTGAGAAATTTCCCACCGGAGACTGATCGAAAAGATAGGTTTCACATGAATGAATTCCAAATCTGATGATTGTGGGTTATTACTAGTGGTGATTTATGACCCTCCCAACGAGGCTCGATCAAAGCGAAATAGTAATCCTGTATTTAATCATGGTTATTACTTAGGTATAAAATTGATATGCATATACTTCTCCGGAGTCCCTGTCAATTTTATATTGGTCAAGTGGGAGCCAACTATTAATCTGGATATTAAAGGTTTGTAACTGTTCTTGTTTGTAACCTGCTTGAATGTGTTTAAATAATGACCCACCCAACGTGGCTTATTTAAACTGTTTTGAGATGTTGGCTGATGCATGTTCATATTTTTTTTGAGATTTTAAATATGATGAATGTGATCGAACCTTGTGATATACTTGTCTTTATGCATATAGTTGTTTATTTCGGGTTCAAAGATGTCGTTACCTTTTAATCCACTTGTTATTATACTTAAAAGTCAATACAATATGTATGGAAACTATATTGATTGAAAATTATAATTGTCCTAATCTGCCTGAAAAAGACAAGTGGATTTTGACACAAAAATCGATGAGCCAACCGACGAGTCAAAAAAATGCGGGACTCGTCGAGATCACCTTCATGAAGATGTCGTCCCAAAAATGGTGGAGGAAAAACCCGTAAGGGATTACGCCCTCAAAATAGATGGCCCATCTCGAACAAACTTGAGATTCTCGAGCGCAGATTATGATCACGAGACTCGGATGAATTTGGTACTTCATTCTCTTCATTTTGAAAGGTTTTTTGAGCATTTTGGCCTCGCTAGCTAATTTGTTGCAAACTTTTGGACTCGACCGAAATGATGATAAGGCACCAAACTCAAGCTTTGACGGCAAGTGGTCCGCCTTCATCTTCTAGGTCAAAAGGTAGGCAAGATAAAAGAAGAGGACCAAAGACCATAAGCAATAAAACTCAATCATTGCCAAAGCGATGGTAAGATGAGGAATGCTTGTTGTGTCAAGGAAAATCCAGGAAGTGTTTAAGGCTGCGGTGAGAGGGACAATGGAGGTTTTGCTGTTCCAACCCCAAAGGGGATTTCGGAAAAAAAAGGTAATTCTCACGCACTAGTTGAAACTTGTTTAGCGGCGTATACTTCTCATTCGTGGGTGGTTGATACGAGATCCACTAATCATGTTGGCTTCATCGGGTTCTAAATGATCCGACAACTTAGTGGGATGAGATCCTCATCACACCGGGCAACGTTCTGCGAAAGTAGAAAGACGTTGAAATGCTTACGAAAGTGGCGGATATTGAATAGTGTGAATATTGCGATACTACGATAGTAGACATTGAATACATTAATTAAAAGGGGGAAAAGTCTTGCACCTATCTTTTTGAAGTAAAGTTTTTGACATTATCAATGTTACATTTAGAAACCATAACCAAAGAAACCTTCGAGTTTCTAAATTACCTTAAAGCAAAGGAAAAAAGAATGCCATCTTTTTTTGAGATAAAGTTTTTTTTGACATTATCTTTATGTTCACCACTCGGTTTTCTATAACACATTCACTTTTCCCGTTTCTAAATCAGGCGTAAAGGACACTAAGTTTCTTCTAAAAATAAAGAATGAAATCATTTTTAAATGATGGTTCAGTTAGGCGTCTCGATTGAATGGGACAAACCCATGTTGGAAAATATATGACCAAGAAAGAGGATTCTGGGGCTAAGTTGTTACTCACATAGATGTCGTATTTCAAAAATGCTAAAAGAAGTGGGATTATGAGTAATTTTATTGATGATTACTTTCGAAGTCCATTTCTTATCGATTGTAATCAAGACCTTTGAAAATTCTAAAAAGAAAGGCTCAAATCCAAATCATGACCGAAAAGGTTCAGAGTCTCAAAACACCAAGGTTTCAAGTTTTGAACTGCTCATCGAAAAGGGATTGTATCATAGAATCCGTCTGGGGTTCATCCCATGTTTGAACCCTTTTGATTGGAAAAAGTCCCCATTGGAGCTGGACCAGAAATTCTTTGAAATGGTTAGATCAATGATGATTATCCTACCATCTTCGAAGGTTGCAGGGGTCATGCCTATCAAACGGATTTACATTCGAATTTGTCACCGAGAACCAGCAATATTTTAGAGATTCGCAACCTAGTTGGGGCGCTGGATCCTCTAAAATTTGTCGAAGAATATCTCGCCAGGGTAGTGCAACCTTGAAGATAACCAAGAGTCCACGAGTCAAACAAAAAAAACACATTACCTTAAATGAAAGACATCTTATAGATGAAATACCATCGTTTTCGCAAAGAGAGAGGGATGTTAGGCGGCAGATTCATGGGAATAGGAGAGTCCTCGGACTTGAAAGATCTAAGATAAGGATCTGAGGATAAAACCCCAGCGATCCATTCATTAAAGAGGAACCAGCAATAGAAATTGAACCCGATTTAAGTCAATACATATAAGAGAGACACGGAGTGGAATGGGTGTCAAGACCGCTACTAACTCGCTTGAGTATAAGTGGGGAGAAATTATTAGTTCGTGAGAGTGATATTAGACGTCACTTGACTACTCGAGACGGTTGTCAGTATACTTAAAAGCGAGGTTTTTTGAGTATAAGTTGGAGATTGTTGAGATTATCTTACAAAAGTATGCTTTTTGTACTTTTGTATAATCGAAAAGTTAATTCTCGGACCCATGATAAGTCAAAGCAATAGTTACCAATCCCACGTGATCCTATTTAAGGGATCGAAGGTTAAGAAACAACGAACCACCGAGGTCTAATTCTTCCTGTTCGCTTATGAAGAATTTATCCTCCTCAGAGGGTCCTATTCAAATGCAAAAAGATCACCATGCACTAGTGTAATCTATTGGTCAAGACAAACCAATCCGAGCCTTACACCTCAACCTTTTCGCGATGGTTGTTCATTTCCATCTAGGTCGTGAAACGGCGATTTATAGTTACAAGATTACGGGATCCAAAATTTAATCTTCTTCAGATCGGGGGTAAGTAATATCACTAAATTAACTACAACTGGACTTGGATGGTGTCCGTAAACGCATTTAATTATTGAACAGTTATGCAAGAAATATATATAACATTCAATCATATTTAAAGCATCGTCGATAAACAATTTATTTCAAAGAATAAGTCGAGAATAAGTCGGAGCCGATTATACAAAGTAAAAAGCATACTTTTCAAAGATAATCCCAACAATCTCCCATTATACTCAAAGTCCATCCGTTTTTAAGTATACTACAACATCGCTCGAGTAGTCCGTGACATCTAATGTCACCAACACGAACCTAATAATTTCTCCCACTTATACTCAAAGGTCAGATCAAGCAAACCCTCTTGACACCCCATTCCACTCACATGTCTTCATCGAATGTATTGAGTGAGGCGTACTTTTGTGAATGGATCTCCAGTTTCCTCTCGTGACGCATTATCTTTGCCACATCTATATCTCCCTCTCTTAACGATTTCTCGATAAGATGTCTTTCCTTTAATGTGTTTGTTTGAAAGCATTCGTGGACTTTGGTTCTCTTGAATTTGCAAATCCCAACAATCTTATCATATATTGCTTTTAGACAAATTCGTAACACCATCCAAGTCCACTAAGAAGATTTCTAGTGCCCAATCGGTTTTTTCACCGCTGTCAAAAGCAAATTGTTTGGATACCCGACTTCCATGGTTGAGTCGGTGATGCATTTAATGTGTTTGTTACTCGTCCACTCTTGGTTCTCTTGATTTTTTACACTTCCCAAAACGATTGAAACACACTAACCGAAGGCGATTCGAATTTATTGAATTCTATATCCGATTGGAAATCCATCTATCGTGGAAATGCATGGGGATTGAGTATCCATTAATAAATCAACATTCTATCCCGCAGTTCTTTTCAATCTTGTAATGTTTTAAATCCCTATCCAATGCGCTTTCTCTTGGATATCTTTTGATATTCTTTACCATGCCTACTTTTTTGGCTTTCCCCGGATATCCGTCTCGTATTAAAATGCATACATAAGGTTTCCGGCGGTCAAGCACAAGGAATACCTTTCATGTCATCTATCTCCTTTTCGTCTTAGGGAACATTTTCTTGGATAGATGGATTCCAAGTCTGAAAGGTACGAATCCTTTCTTGGAATCATGCATCTTAAGCATTTCAAGACAATGTCTATGTATGAAACTTGCGATAACCCGATCACCTTATCTTGCGATCTCGAGTGATCTTGATCCCAAGGATTTGTCCGGCTTTCCCTAAGTCTTTCATATCAAACTGTTTTTAAAAAAAATATGCCCTTACGTCTGATAACACCTTCACATCGTTCCCGATGATCACAATGTTATCTACGTATAGTACTAAGAATACCAATGCAGTTCCGACACGTTTTTATACACACAACTTTCAAACTCGTTTTGATCAAAACCCATAAGACTTTATAACATGATCAAAACTTTGGTTCCAAGCTCTGGATGCCTGTTTGAGTCCGTAAATGGACCTCTTGAGCTTACAAACTGGGTGTTCTTGGCCTGTTTCAATGAAAACTAGGGGTTGTTGCATATAGATCTCTTTATCAAGATTTCCGTTAAGGAAAGCTGTCTTGATATCCATTTGCCAGATTTCAAAGTCGAAAATCTTGACAAGCGATCGATAAGAGAATACAAATGGACTTAAGCATGACTACGGGCGAAAAAGTTTCCTCATAATCGATCCCTTTCTTTCTGAGTATAACCTTTCACCATTAGTCTTGTTTTAAAAGGTTTCAACCTTCCCGTCCGATCCTCTTTTCCTCTTATATACCCACTTGCATCTAATGGGTTTGACCCCATTAAGTGGTTCGACTAGCTCCCACACTCTATTATGAAACATAGAACCCACTTTGGTTTTCATTGTTGTTTTTGAAAATCGCATCCTTATCTTGGAGTGCCTCGTCATATGTCCATGGGTCTGATTCCGGAATCAAGTCCGAGGACTCTCCTATTCCCATGAATCTCTCGAATTTTTTCTAACAACCCTCCCACTATAACGAGGCTCCGGTTGTGAAAGCGTATCATTTGGTATATCATCTAGTACAGTTGGCATTGAGGTTTGCCTTCTAAGCTCATTTAAGGTAATCTCACTTCTGGGTTTTCTTTGGTTCTATAGTTTTCTTCCAAAAATCTAAAGTGGGTGCGGATGTCCACCTTTTGATCTTCGGTACTATAGAACATTCACCCTTTTGTTCCCTCGGGGTATCCTACAAAAATAGCCTTAATTCTGATCGAGGATCCAATTTACCAGTTTCCTTGTCCAACTCGTAGGCCAGACACCGCAAAGTTCTCATGTGTCTCATACTAGACTTGCGTCCGGTCCACAATTCTTTGGGGTTTTGGGAACCGATTTGGATAACACCAAGTTCGTAATGTAAGTCATTGCTTTTCCAAAGCATGACCAGATCGACTTCGGGAAGATCCGTGATAACTCATCATTGATCTAACCATTTCCAAAAGAATTTCATTGGTTAAATTCTGCAAACCCCGCTTTTGTTGAGGGGTTCCGGTCGATGAGTACGGATACAATCCCTTTATCGATAAGTAGTTCAAAAACTCATCGCCGAGGGTATTCGCCCACGATCGGATCGTAGAGACTTGATCGTTTTTCCACATGATTCTCACCGCTTGAGCCTTAAATTCTTAGAATTTCTCAAAGGTCTCGATTCATGCTTCATAAGGAAAATGTACCTTGAGTAATCATCAATAAAATTACTCATAACCTCCTCTTGCTTTGGTTAACATTGAACTACGTGACATCTATGTGAATTCATCTCCAACACTTCTTTAAATTTCCCCCTTGGCTCCAAATGCCATCTTGGTCATGTCACCCTCCAAACATGATTCGCAGGTTGGAATTGGTTCAACTTGGAGAAGTCCTAGCGAACCGTCTCTTACCAACCTTTGGATCCTCTTTGGATTTATATGACCTAATATATAGATGCTAAAGAAGTGTCTCGTTCACGTCTGATGAACGCTTTCTTTTCTCGGAAAGCTTGATGTGTTATAGGATACATTTTAGGTGAGTGGTGTGCACAATTAATTGTATAGAGATCATTCAACAACGTTCCATGACAGATAAATTTATCAAAAATAAAATTGGTAACAACTTTATTAAAAAGTAACCAAAATATCCATCATAAAAGTTTAGAAACTGAAAATGAATTCTTTCTAAAATTCCGGAACGTAAAGAATATCTCAAAAAATTAAAACACTATCTTCAAAAGATGGGTGCACTTCTCCCATCGCTTCACCGCCACTCAGAAGCATCGCCCCGGTGTGATGAGGACCTCACTCCCACTAAGTTGTTTCGTCCGCTTGAACCCCAGAATGTGAAACAAACATGATTAGTGGATCTCGTATCCACCACCCACAAAATGGGTGGCATACACCTCTAAACAAGTTTCAACAACTAGTCGCGAGAATTACCTTTCTTTCCATCCCTCTTAGGTCCAGAACAGTCAACCTCCAATGTCCTTTCTCACCGCTTGGTTGAAGCACTTCCCCTTAGTTTGGCTTGTTCACTCCACCACCCTTCTTCACCTTATCTTTGCCATTGGCAACACTTGAGTTCACTTGCTTGTGGCCTTTGTTCCTTTTCTTGTTCTTACCACCCCTTGGTCTAGAAGAAGAAGAAGGTCCGTTGCCACCAAGGCTTGGCTTTTTCGCCCCAATATCGCCTCTGCTTGAGACTAAAGCTTGCAACAGATCGGCATCGAGAACTTCGATTATTCATCTGGTAGTTCAACCTGAATTGTTCAAAGCTTTTCGGCAGAGAATGGAGCACGAAATCGATTTGGGTCTCGATATCGTATTCAGTACCAAGTACCTCAAGTTTATTAAGGTGAGCCATCATCTGGAGAACGTGCTCCCTTACGGGCGTTCCCTCCACCATTTTCATAGAGAGCAAGTCCCTCATGGTGATCGGCGAAACCACCGCGGTTACGATGTTGAAACATCGCTTTAAGACTAGTCATGATTTCCACAAATGGTCTCAACGTTCGGTGTTGGTGTTGCAACACATCCGACATAAAGCCAAGATGGTACACTTAGCCATTTCATAGACCGCTCCCGGTCAAGATACTCTTGCTTAACCGCTTTAGTGGACTCATCCGATGGTTTATCCTTTAGGTGTGGTCGGAACCGCTTATGGCTTTGTGCAAAGAGAACAATAGTGAGTTTTTAGATTCCAATCAACAAAATTTTCTCCAAAGAGCAAATTGTCTTTTCAATATTGAATAGTGGATTAAAAGGTTGCGACATGATGAACCGAAATAAACAATAATATGCATAAGCACAAATATATCACAAGGTTTGATCACATGCCATCATATTTAAAATCTCAAAAAATATGAACATGCATCACCAACATCTCAAAAATGCTTTTAAATAAGCCACGTTGGGTGGGTCATTATTTAAACACATTCAAAAAGCGGGTTACAAACAAGAACCGCTACAAACCCTTAATATCCGGTTAATAATTGGCTCCCCACTTGACCAATATAAAATTGGCGGGGACTTTTATAAAGATATGCATATCAATTTTATACCTAAGTAATAACCATGATTAAATACGGGATTACTATTTTGCTTTGATCGAGCCTCGTTGGGAGGGTCATCGCCGCCACTAGTAATAACCCACAATCATCCGCTTTGGAATTCATTCATGTGAAACCTATCTTTTGACCGTCCGTTGAAAATTTCTCCAAAAAGAATTCACAAATAAATAAATCATGGAGGTCAAAATTAATTCAATTTTATTATCCTAATAAAATTGTCAATTAATTATTTAAAACATACTTAGTAATTTTGAAGTTGAGATTTTTCAATTTGGCAACCCTCATGCAAACATATTTAAACAAATTAAATAAAGCATAAGATAGCATAATGTAAAAATAAACATATTGGGCACAAATTATCCAATTGTCATGGTTTGATTTTTCTTGGCTTGATCTTGAAGAAACACGCCTCAATTTCTCCCACTCGTTCATCTCGAAAAAATACTTCGTCTCGAACCGCCACGCCAAGCAGCGGGATCTGCGCCCGCATCCCGCCACATTGCTCGACAATTTAGGCAAATAAGATTGGCGTTTACCATACAGTTTTCAAGATGCCTTTAGCCAGCGACAGCGCCGAGTAGACTTCCGTGCAGCGACAAGACGCTCGCTACAAGAGTCTGGTACACAAGGCTGCCTCGCCTGGGCTACACATGACTCGGCCATGTTCAAGCACAAGGCCAGCAAGGGCTTTCTCACAGCCCGCCTGGCCCGCTCGGCTCGAGCACAGACTGCCAAGGCGGGCCATTCATATGCTGCCCGCCTGTGGCCGAGCTCAACGTGCTGGGCCACAAGACTCAAGCGCTTTCACGCCCGGTTCTCGATTTTGTCCTTTAATTCTTTGTTCTTCGTCTCGATCCGACATAATTTATTTACAAAAATAAATAAACTAGATCTAACTAGTCTATTACATTGATCAAATCAAACAAATCCTAGTCTACTCGTGGATTTTCTCACGAGGCAAAACAAATCCCAATCGAATCAATTAAAAAAAACCACGCTTTATATGCATGCAAAATAAAACATTAAAATCCATGACAATTGGATACCGAAAAATGATCTAACGGTTCTACTATCCAATTTCAAATTTAATGTCCACGAATTAAATTACAATTTAAAAAATTCGAGTCGAAAATGTTGGCTCGATGCGATTGATGGGGAATGAGTTGCACGAGATCTATTCGGGGTGAATATTTAAATACAAACTCAATTCATTAATTATTACTAGCATGAATTAATCCTATATTAATTCAAATAATAATTGCAAACAACATATCATGCATATAAAAAGCCACGTAAAACCTACGACGCGAATCTCTGGGTTTTACGTGAACGTACCTCTCGGGATGGCAATGGCTTTGGTCGGACGGACTAACCAAAAGGACTTCCCAAGTATTCCCTTAGCCCTTGCTCGACAATCCGGTGGAAGGATACTTCAATTAACAATTAACAAAAAGAAAAAAATAAACTTTGTTGCACCACTTATGTGAATTTGCTAATATTTCCAGCACATGGAATTGTACTTTGGAATGAACTAATCATCCCCTATATATAGGAGGGAGGGTGGACGAAATTTGTGTTATTTTTCAATGTGGGATAAGACTTTTCTTGGTCACCAAGAAATCTTGAATATATCCCATATATTCTTTTCCCATAATTAAAATATTCCACAAAAATCCACCTCCTCTATTTTATGGAATTTTCGAAAATATTAGTGTGCAAGAATCCAAGATTTGGATCTTCTTGAATTTATGAGATATTCTTGTATTTCAAGAAATACATATCTTCCATAATATCTTTTTCAAGAAAATCAAGAAAATCTTTCTTGCTTATATATTTCCAAAATTTCGAAATTTCATTATGCATAACCAAGTGGGAGATTTCTTGAATTTAATGAGACAATCTTGTATTCCAAGAATACATATCTTCATTCCATAACAAAATTCAAAGAAAATCTTTCTCCTCTTTTTATCCATAATTTTCGAAAATAAGAGGAAATATAAAGCAACAATATTTATTTTATTTTAATCACCTTTTCCGATTATTGGACTATATGTTGGGCTACTCGGGGCCTTTAGGAGAATTAAGATTGGACCTTCTAATGGATCTTGAATATCTAATATTGAGCCACAATATAATTCAAGCCCATAAATATTAATTAATCCCACTACATAATTAATATTGCACTATCCATCTTAACCCATATTACGAATCAATATGGCTCCCGGTCATTATTTCCCGTGTTTAAGATTATCTAGCCCATTAATTAATTCAAGCCACTTTGAAATAGCTTTCCGTTAAATTAATATCTTTTGTCCTTGGTCGAGGAACGGTTCAACATTATTATCCATACCTAAAACTAATTCCACTTGCAAGATTTGGTATGATAAAACTTATGAACCTCCCAAGGGGCAAATCAAACAAAGCGTTTGCACCACGATTCTTCGTATTAAAATCTTAGCAATCACATGTGACCAATAATATTGCCCAAGATAAAAAGTATTGAATCTCTCTGCGATTAAGCTACCCATGATAAGTCAAAGCAATAGTTACCAATCCCAATGATCCTATTTAAGGGACAAAGGTTAAGAAACAACGAACCACCGAGGTCTAATTCTTCCTTGTTCGGTTAAGAATTTATCCTCCTCAGAGGGTCCTATTCAACATCGATCATGCACTAGTGTAATCTCTTGGTCAAGACAAACCAATCTGAGCCTTACACCTCAACCTTTTCGCGATGGTTGTTCATTTCCATCTAGGGTCGTGAATGGCGTGCTTATAGTTACAAGGATTTGTTAATTTAATCTTACGTGATCGGGTATCACTAAATTAACTACAAATGTAACACGCGTTTAATTATTGAACAATTATCAAGAAATATATATAACATTCAATCATATTTAAAGCATCGGTGATAAACAATTTATTTCAGTAAATAAGTCTGAGAATTCAGTTTCGATTATACAAAGTAAAAGCATACTTTTCAGTATAATCCCAACATTATTTAATTTGTTTAAATGTGCTTGCATGAGAATTGCCCAATGAAAAATCTCACCTTCAAAAATTACTATGTATGTTTAAATAATTAATTGATAATTTTATTCCGGATAATAAAATTGAATTAATTTTGACCTCCATGATTTATTTATTTGTGAATTCTTTTGGAGAAATTCCCCCATTTTAGACGGTCAAAAGATAGCTTTCACATGAATAAATTCCAGATGGATGATTGTGGATTACTACTAGTGGCGACGATGATCCTCCCCACGAGGCTCGTTCAAAGCGAAATAATAATTTTGTATTTAATCATGGTTATTACTTAGGTATAAAATTGATATGCATATACTTCCCCGAAGTCCCTGTCAATTTTGTATTGGTCAAGTGGGAGCCAACTATTAATCTGGATATTAAAGATTTGTAACTGTTCTTGTTTGCAACCTGCTTGGATGTGTTTAAATAATGACCCACCCCACGTGGCTTATTTAAACTTTTTTGAGATGTTGGCTAATGCATGTTCATATTTTTTTGAGATTTTAATATGAAACATGTGATCGAACCTTGTGATATATTTATGCTTATGCATATTATTATTTATTTCAGTTCAGCATGTCGTAACCTTTTAATCCACCGCTATTATACTTAAAGTCAATAGAATAAGTATGGAAACTATATTGATTGGAAACGAAAATTATAATTGTCCCAACTGCACAAAAGCACAAGTGGATTCTTGATACACCAAAATCAAATGAGCCAACCGACGAGTCAAAAATGCGAGACTTGTCAGATCACCTTGCGAGAGATGTCGTCGCTGAAATTGGTGGAGGGCAAACCCGTAAGGGATTACGTCCTCAAAATTGATGGCCCATCTGAACAAACTTGAAGTTCTGAGTACAGATTATAATCTGGAGACTCATATGAATGTGGTACTTCATTCTCTGCCCAAAAGTTTCTGAGCAATTTTGCATCACTAGCTGATTTGTTGCAAGCTTTGGTCTAGGCAGAGATGTTGATAGGGCACCAAACTCAAGCTTTGATGGCAAATGGTCCGTCTTCATCTTCTAGGCCAAGGGATGGCAAGAAGAAGAAGGTGACCAAAGGCCATAAGCAATCAGACTCAACTGTTGCCAAGGGCAATGATAAGATAACGAATGCTAGTGGTGTCAAGGAAAATCCAAAGAGGAAGTGCTTAAGCTGCGGTGAAAGAGGACAATGGAGGTTTGCCTGTTCCAACCCCAAAAGGACCGGAAAGAAAGGTAATTCTCACGCACTAATTGTTGAAACTTGTTTAGCGGCGTATACTTCTCATTCGTGGGTAGTTGATAAGGGATCCACTAATCATGTTTACTTCACTGGTTCAAACTGATCCGACAACTTAGTGGCAGTGAGATCCTCATCACACTGGGCGATGCTACGATAGTGGCAGCTGAAGCAGTGGGAGAAGTGCACCTGTCTTTTGAAGACAGGGTTCTAATTTTAAGAAATGTTCTTTATGTTCCCAATTTTGGAAAGAATTCACTTTCAGTTTCTAAAATTCTGTTAATGGATACTTATTTTCTTCTAATAAGAATGACATCATTTCTTGAAATGATGAGTGTATCTGTTATGGGATATTGATGGAAAATCTCTATACAATTAATTGTGCACACCACTCACGAAATGCATCCTATAACACATCAACTGTTTCCGATAAAAGAAAACGTGAATGAGACACTTCTATGTCATCTAAGATTGGGACATATTAATCCAAAGAGGATCCAAAGGTTGGTAGAAGACGGTTCACTGGAGTCTCTCCAAGTTCAACCAATTCCAACCTGCGAATCATGTTTGGAGAGTAAAATGACCAAGAGGGCATTCGGAGCCAAGGGGAATAGAGCCAAAGAAGTGTTAGAAATCGCTCACACAGACGTATGTGGTCCAATGTCAACCAAAGCAAGGGGAGGTTATGAGTATTTCGTCACTTTTATTGATGACTACTCAAGGTACGGTTATATTTTCCTTATGAAGCATAAATCTGAGACCTTTGAGAAATTCAAAGAATTTAAGGCTCAAGCAGAGAATCATAGGGAAAAACGTATCAAGTCTCTACGATTCGATCGTGGAGGCAAGTACCTCAGCGATGAGTTTTTGAACTACTTGTCTGATGAAGGGATTGCATCCCAACTGACTGCACCCGGAACCCCTTGTTGTGCTCAGATATATCACACGTCAGCATTACCAGATTTATCACACATCAGCAGGACGAATTATCGCACGTCAGCAGGTCCCACCGAGACCACATGATTTGTCGTGCTTACGCATATGTTTTGTCATGCTTTATGCACATGACTTGTCGTGCTTATGATTTGTCGTGCTGGTCCTCTTTATATAAAGGACCTCACCTTTCATTGTAAAAAAAACACACTGGAATGTTTCCCTCATTCCACTTATATACCTACACCCACATTTCAGGGAAGAACTACGGTTCTTCCCGCAGTGTTCTTGTTCGATTAATCATTTTATTTGTGAGTTGTTACCAAATTAGCCACATAATACTCTCGATAAAAAATGACTTGCAACAATTGGCGCTAGAAGGAGGGTCAATTGAAAAATTCGTCAAGAACAACGTCAAATTTTCGAATCCCAAAATCCAAAAAATCTCAAGAACACCACCAACAAAAAATTCCTCAATACACAAATTCAGAAAATACATATGTAGATAGAGAAGAACAGAGGAAGAGGAAGGGGTCTGGAAGGTACGCACACCGCCGCGGCACCGCCTCACCTCCGCCACTTTCGGCTCCACAGCCGCATCACCGAAAACCCTTCATCCAAAATCAAAACCCCCAAAATCCAAAACCCTCAAAACCCTCATATACATACACCAACATATACATACACATATACATACATACAAATATGGAGACAAGAAAGGGAGGAGGATGAGGAAAGGGGCTGTGAAGCCGCCCCACCTCCACCGTCCCAATTCCACAGAGGTCGGCGTCGCTATCGCCTTTGACTCACCCTACATCAAAGCCGCCTCTCCTCCACCGCTGCACCGGTGTCGCTGTACCCAGGCACCATCGATGACTCAGCCGCCGCCGACGATCGCCATCACCCTCGTCTTCGTCCCAGCCTCGTCGCGGCTCCATCGCGACTCCACATCGAAACCAGCACTGTCGCCGCTCCTCGGCGAAAGCATGCAGCCGCCACCGCCTCTCTGCCCCCCAAATGCGCGCACCGCCGTATCCAGGCCAGCCGGTCATCCTCGGAAACCCCAAACGGTATAATTTTTTAAAACCCGCAGAAATCCGGCGGCGCTTTGGTCCCACCATGCAGGTAGTAACGCCGTTCTTTCTCCGCGCCAACCACGAGGTTTCCGGTGTGAGTCGGTTTTTTGCGGCTGGAGAATAAGAAAAAGATCACGGGATTTTTGGTCGATTTAATCATAATGTTGGGCTTCAGGGGAATTTTAGGTTGGGCCAGGATAATTGTTGGGCTGGGGTTTTGGCTTGGGTTTAATACCCATTTTATGGGCCCAGTTTTAATTAAATGTTTGGGCCCAATTTTTAATTAATTCGTGGGCCTGGGTAATTGGGCTGTTTAATTTATGGGCCCCGATTTTTTAGCCCAAGTAAAAAAAAAAAAAAGAGCAGCTCCAGCAGTTCGAGAGAAGAAAATTAGACGAGCACTCGGAGTCTCGCAAGCTACTCAAAGAATCTACGGGTAGTCCTTTTACCCACCCCACCAGGTTTATTATATTTATGTCCTCGTGGCTTTTCATTCATTCGTTTATTTTCATTTAATTTGGTCATGCCTGCGAAGAGGTCGCACCTAAGCCGAACGACTCGAACAAAGGCGAATAAGCCCAAGTCTATGTTCACACCGATTTAACAAGTTCAGACTCGATTCCATGACAAAAGCGAGTAATGGGGTACGCAATGCAAAAAGACGACTTCAGACTTACAGATACCCATAAGCAAAAATGGGTGATGAGTCTTGGTCGCAGCTAAATAAAACTGACCCCTAGTCACGGCGTGATCGCTACTTAAATAAGACGATCGCGAACCAAGAAAGGGGGGGTTCATAAAGTTAACCCATCCGTCGCACCTAAATAAGGCGATCAACCGGTTTGCAACATCAATAAGACAATAAAAAGCGAAAGAAGTCAGAGCGGGCATAGGCAAACACAATGTTCGAATTCATTCAAAGAAAATGGGCACTCACCGGCCAAATTACAAAAAAATGATTATGCCCGCCACTTGCTATGCGATTATGCCCAGCCTTGGCAAGCCATTACCACCGCCTCGGCAACGATACCGGCTTACTCGGCGATGAATCGTCGCTTTTCGGCTGGCGACGACCAGCCACAGCACGACTCCCAGCCCATCGGGCACGGCTTTTCGCTTAACTTCGGCGATGTCGGTCCGCGCTTTTAGCGAAGCATTCTCCACCTTCTTGGCGATGAGATCGTCGGCTTTTCCAAGCGATGACCGGCCGCCTCCTCCAGCGTCGGTTCATTCTCCGCCTTCCGGCGATGAGATCATCGGCTTTCCTGGCTGACCGGCGGCGTCTCGCACCAGCCCGCCTCTTGGCGATATCGTTTTAGCGAAGCATTCTCCAGCGCTTCTATCTCGGCGATGTCGATCCGGCCCGTTTCCACCGGCGTATTCTCCGCCTTCTCGGCGATGAGATCATCGGCTTTCCGCGGCGATGACTAGCCCATGCCCGCCGGCATTGGCTTTCGGCTTCTTTCGGCGATGTCGATCCGCCCGTTTTAGCGAAGTATTCTCCACCTTCTACCGGCGATGAGATATCGGCTTTCCGCCTTCGGCGACCGGCCCGTCTTACGGGCATCGGCTTTCCGCTAACTCGGCGATGTCGGTCCGCCGTTTTAGCGAAGCATTCTCCGCCTTCTTGGCGATGAGATCGTCTGCTTTCATAGCGACGACCAGCCCGCCTCCTCGGCGTCGGATTTCATTCTCCGCCTTCTCGGCGTTTTTAAGAGATTCTCGGCTTTCCACCGATGAGATCAACCAGCGTCCTCGGCATTGGCTTTCCGCTATCTTTCGGCGATGTCGATCCGCCCATTTTAGCGAAATATTCTCCGCCTTCTCGCAATGAGATCGTCGGCTTTCCGGCCGGCGATACCCGGCCCGCCACCTCGGCGTTGGCTTTCCGCTAACTTCGGCGATGTCGATCCGCCATTTTTGTAAAGTATTCTCCGCGCTTCTTGGCGATGAGATCGTCGGCTTTCCACCCTCGACCCGGCCGTCCAGGCAAAACTTTCGCTAACTTCGGCGATGTCGATCTGCCATTTAGCAAAAGCATTCTCCACCTTTCTTGGCGATGAAGATCATCGAATTTCCGCGATGACCCGGGCGCCTCCCTCGGCGTCGGATTTCATTCTCGCGCCCTACCGGCGATGAATCATCGGCTTTTCCGATGGCGGCCGCCTCCTAAAAGTTGACTTTCCGCTTCTTTTCGGTGATGTCGATCGCCGTTTTTAGCGAAACTTCTCAGCCTTCTCCGGCGATGAGATCATCGGCTTTCACGGCGATGACGCCATACTCGCCGGCATTGGCTTTACGCTATCTCGGCGATGTCGATCCGCCGTTTAGCGAAATATTCTCACCTTCCGGCGATGAGATGCGCCGGCTTTCCGCAGCGATAACCCGGCCCGCCTCCCTCGGCGGCGGCTTTCTACTATCTTCGGCGATGTCGATCCGCGTTTTAGCGAAAGTATTCTCCGCTTCTCGGCGATGAGATCATTAGGCTTTCCGCGAGACGACCGGCCCGCCTCCTCGGTGTCGACTTTTCTATCTCTCGCGATGTCGATCCGCCATTTTAGCGAAGTATTCTCCGCTTTCTGGCGATGAGATCGCCGGCTTTCACCAGCCCGATATTGAGCCCGCCTCCCCCGGCGTCCCGAACTTTCTTATCTCGGTGATGTCTGGTCGCCGTTTTAGCGAAGCATTCTCCGCGCTTCTCGGCGTCGGATCGTCGTCGGCTTTAAATGGCGGCGACGAACACCTCCTCCGGCGTCGACTTTCGCTATCTCGGTGATGTCGATCCGTCGTTTTAGCGAATTCTCCTCGCTTCTCGGCGATGAGATCGCCGAACTTTCCACCGGCGACCGGCCCGCCTCCTCGGCGTCGGTTTTCCGCTATCTCGGCGATGTCGATCGCCGTTTAGCGAAAGTATTCTCCGCCCTCTCGGCGATGAAGATAAATCGGCTTTCACCGCAGCGGACCAGCCTACCTCCTCGGCGTCGACTTTCCGCTAACTTCGGTGATGTCGATCCGTTTTTTAGCGAAGTATTCTCCGCCTTCTCGGCGATAAAGATAAATCCTCGGCTTTCCACACCGACGACTAGCGGCGCTCGGCATCGATAAATACGCTTTACCTCCAGCATCTGCTCCTCTCGGCGATCTCGGCGATATCCGTCGGCATTTTAGCGAAGTATTCTCTGCGCTTCTTGGCGATGAGATCAATAAAACTTTCCGGCGACAACCGGCCCGCCTCCCGGCGTTGGCTTTCCACTAACTTCGGTGATGTCGATCCGCCATTTTAGTGAAAGTATTCTCCACCTTCTCGGCGATGAGATCGTCGGCTTTCTGGGGCGACCAGCCTTTCTCTCCTCGGTTTCCGCCTTCCAATATCGATCGCCGTTTAGCGATGTCGATTCTCCATTTTCGGCGATGAGATTCTCGGCTTTCTTCCGGCGATGTTGATCGTGTCGAACTTTTCCATCTCCGGCGATGACGGCCCGCCTCCAGCTAAATGTCGGCGCCATTTAGATCATCGGCTTTCCTTTTCGGCGATAACCGGCCGTACTCCTCGGCCGAACTTTAGCCGAATCGCCGTTTTAGCGAAATATTCTCCGCTTCTTGGCGATGAGATCGTTAGTTTCCGCAGCGGCGACCGGCCGGCCTCGCCGGTGTCGACTTTTCGCTATCTCGGCGATGTCCAGTCCGCCATTTTAGCGAAGCATTCTCCGCATTCTCAGCGATGAGATCATCATCTTTTGCAGCGACGACTAGCCCACCTCCTCGGCGTCGGTTTCCGCTAACTCGGCGATGTCCAGTCCGCCGTTTTAGTGAAGTATTCTCCGCCTTCTCGGCGATGAGATGTTGGCTCATTGTTTTGGCGTGACCGGTCCGCCTCTATCAGCATTAACCTGATTACCTTCATCGACTTTGGCTCTCTCATAAGACCGGGGCGATCGGTCGAGATGATTTATCTGAGGGTAAAAATGCATAAGCCTTTCGTAGTAAATGGTGGCGGCAGCCAAAAATTTACTCCCTATAAATCGCCGCAATAGTAAAGACGATGCGGAGGAAAAATGTAAAACCTTTCTCGGCCGTAAGTGGTCTAAACGACAATATAAACTCTCTAGCTCCCTCAAGTATCTTCGGCTCTCTCACGAGCCATCTCAGAAGACCTGCTCATCTCGAGTAGGATCTCATCTTGCTCTCTCTTACGAGCCATCTCAGAAGACCTGCACATCCCGAGCAGGATCCCATTTTGGCTCTCTCCGAAGAGCCACCTCCCGAAGACCATTTTCCCACGGGCATAAAAAAAAAGGACTTCGTATGATCTGGGCTCCCTCCCGAGTAATCTGAGCACAAAAAGACTCATCTGGCAGGGCTCCTCCCAAAATCTGAAAACCTGAAAAAAGACTTCATCTATGGGGCTCTCCCCCGGCACTGAGCACATAAATAACTTCATCTGACCAGGGCTCTCTCCCCAAAGTATGAGCCTGAAAAAAGACTTCGTCTGATGGGGCTCTCCCCTGAAATCTGAAAGAAAAAAGAAAAGACTTCGTCTGACCAGGGCTCTCCCACGAATCTGAAACCTGAAAAAAAGACTTCGTCTGACGGGCTCTCTCGGCACGAAACCTAAAAAGAATCAGATGACAGGCTCTCCCCCACGAAAGCACGTAAAGACTCAGATCGACGGGCTCTCCCCCAAAGTATGAGCATGAAAGACTTCATCTGATGGGGCTCTCTCCGGCACGAAAGCACATAAAAGACTCATTGACGATGGGGCTCCCTCGGCACGAGCCTAAAAGACTAAAGACTACCTGGCCTCCCAATCGAAAGATGAAAAGATTCTCAGACTGACGGCTCCCGGCACGAAAGCCACGAAGAAGACTCAGACGACGGGCTCCTGAAGACGAAAGAGGTGAGAAGACTCTCACGATGGGTTCCCGGCACGCCCCAAAGTTCCCGTCACAGCAGAAAAGACTAAATAATGATGGGTCTCCCCCACTGAGTACGAAAGGCTAAATACGACCGGCCCCGGCACGAAAGCATAGAAAAGACTCGCATGATGACGGGCTCCCCCAAAGACGAAAGCACATAAAAGACTCGTCTGATGGGGCTCCCCCAAAGCTGAGCCTGGAAAAGATTCGTCTGATGGAACTCCCCGTACAAGCATAGAAAAAGACTCATACAACCAAGAACAATAAAAGCCGAATGAGTTCAGACTCGATTCATCGCGCGTGGCTCCCCATAGGCACGAAAGTCGCAAAAAATGACTTCGTCTTACAGATACCCCAATCTGAGCGGAAATGAGTTGTGACTAAAAGTGGTCGCATAAAAATTATTTATTCTGATGGGAACACGAAATCTGAGCCGCGAAAGAGATTCGCGATGGGGCTCCCCTGAAATCACGAAACCGCATAAAAAAGAACTCCTCAACGGGGCTCCAGACGAAAGGGATGAGTTCGTCTCGGGCTCATGACAAGTACAATGGGCGCAATCGTAAAAGACTCTTCGTACTTGCGGATGCAGGGGGGTGAGTCTTCCTTCATCTGACCACGAAAACCTGAAAAGATCAGACGACGGGCTCCCCCCGGCACGAAAGCATTAGAAAAGACTTCAGATTAAATCTGGCCTCTCAAGTACGAAAGCACAAAGATTTATACGACGGCTCCCCCAAGACGAAAGCATTTAAAAGACTCCAGACGACGGGCTCCCTCAAGCACGAGCATGAAAAGACTAGTACGACGGGCTTTCCAGGGCCTAGGACTCGTAGACGACGGCCTCAAGTACGAAAAGCATAAAAGACTCGTGACGACGGCTCCCCGGCACGAAAGACAAAAAACTCGTATTTACTGGCCTCAAGACGAAGCATTGGTAAAAGATCAGACGATGGGCCCTCAAGTACGAAAGCATGTAAAAGACTCAGATGACTGGGCTCTCCTCAAGTAATGAAGTATCAGAAAAGATCAGACGACTTGGCCTCTAAGTACGAAAGCATCAAAAGACTAGACGACTGGTCTTCAAGACGAAAGCATTAAAAAACTCAGACAACGGGCCTCCTGGCACAAGCATTTCAAATGACTCCAGGGGCTCCCCAATCTGAGCAAAGAAAGAAGTGGGACTCTGGCTCCCCTGAGCTCCCAGACTCTGAGGGGCTGAAAAAAAGAGCCTGAAATCTGTGGGGTTCTCCCAATCTGAGTACGTAAAAACTTCATCTGGCGGGGCTCCCCAATCTGAGCCTGAAAAAGACTTCGTCGGCCGGGCTCCCCCAAGTCTGAAACCTGACAAAAAGACTTCATCTGATGGGGCTCCCCCAAAGTCTGAAAAAAAAAGACTTGTCTGTGGGGCTCCCAATCTGAAACCTGAAAAAGACTTCGTCTGATGGGGCTCCCCCCGGCTGAGCCTGAAAAAGACTCGTCGATAGGGGCTCCCCGTCTGAAACCACAAAGAAAAGACTTCATCTGTGAGGCTCCCCAGAAAAAATGAGCCTGAGAAAAGACTTCATCTGATGGGGCTCCCCCGAAATCTGAGCCACGGAAAAGACTTCATCTGATGGGGCTCCCCAATCTGAGCATAGAAAAAGACTCATCTGACGGGGCTCCCTCAATCTGAGCATAGACTAGATCGACGACGAAGGTAAGATCCTCTATGCAGGGGCTCATTCTGAACGATCAAGATCTCATACGGCACCCGAGCAAGCTCGAAGGCAAATAATGTGACTACAGATACAACAAAACATGAAATCTGGTCGAGACATGAAAAAAGATCAAGCTCTGAACAACGTCACAGCCCAATCTTGGGGGCTATTATTGTGCTCAGATATATCACACGTCATCATTACCAGATTTATCACACGTCAGCAGGACGAATTATCGCACGTCAACAGGTCCCACTGAGACCACATGATTTGTCGTGCTTACGCATATGTTTTGTCATGCTTTATGCACATGACTTGTCGTGCTTATGATTTGTCGTGCTGGTCCTCTTTATATAAAGGACCTCACCTTTCATTGTAAAAAAAACACACTGGAATGTTTCCCTCATTCCGCAGTGTTCTTGTTCGATTAATCATTTTGTTTGTGAGTTGTTACCAAATTAGCCACATAATACTCTCGATAAAAAACTACTCGCAACACCCCTCAACAAAATGGGGTTGCAGAGCGAAGAAATGAAACTCTTTTGGAAATGGTTAGATCTATGATGAGTTATGCGGATCTTCCCAAGTCGTTCTAGGGTCATGCCTTGGAAACAACGGCCTACATTCTGAACTTGGTGCCATCCAAATCGGTTCCCAAAACTCCCAAAGAATTCTGGACCGGGCGCAAGCCTAGTATGAGACACATGAGAATTTGGGGGTGTCTGGCCTACGTGTTGGACAAGGAAGCCGGAAAATTGGATCCTCGATCATAATTAAGGTTGTTTGTATGATACCCCGAGGGAACAAAAGGGTGTATGTTCTATGGTCCCGAAGATCAAAAGGTGGTAATAAGCACCCACTTTAGATTTTTGGAAGAAGACTATATGAACAAAAGAAGACCCAGAAGTGAGATTACCTTAAATGAGCTAAGGGGGCTAACCTCAGTGCCAATTGTACAAGATGACATACCAAACGATACACTTACACAACCGGACCGGAACCTCGTCGTAGTGGGAGGGTTGTGAGACAGCCCGAGAGATTCATGGGGATAGGAGAGTCCTCGGACTTGATTCCCAGACAAGACGAATTAGACCCATGGACATATGACGAGGCAATCCAAGACAAGGATGCAGTTTCTTGGCAAACAACAATGAAAGCCAAAATGAGTTCTATGTATCATAACAGAGTGTGGGAGCTAGTCGAACCACTTAATGGGGGTCAAACTCATTGGTTGCAAGTGGGTATACAAGAGAAAAAGAGGACCGGACGGGAAGGTGGAAACCTTCAAGGCAAGGCTTGTGGCGAAAGGTTATACTCAGAAAGAAGGGATCTACTATGAGGAAACTTTTTTACCCGTAGCAATGCTCAAGTCCATCTGAATTCTCTTGTCGATTGCTGCGCATCTCGACTTTGAAATCTGGCAAATAAATGTCAAGACGGCTTTCCTTAACGGAAGTCTTGATGAAGAAATCTATATGCAACAACCCCAAGGCTTCACTGAAAAAGGCCAAGAACACCTAGTTTGTAAGCTCATGAAGTCCATTTACGGACTCAAACAGGCATCCAGAGCTTGGAACCAATGTTTTGATCATGTTATAAAGTCTTATGGGTTTGATCAAAATGATTTTGAAAGTTGTGTGTACAAAAAGCATGTCGAAACTGCATTGGTATGCTTAGTACTATACGTAGACGACATTCTGATCATCGGGAACGATGTAAAGGTGTTATCAGACGTAAGGGCATGGCTTTCAAAACAGTTTGATATGAAGGACTTAGGAGAAGCCGCGCACAACCTTGGGATCAAGATCACTCGAGATCGCAAGAAAAGGATGATAGGCTTATCGCAAGCTTCATACATAGACACTGTCTTGAAACGATTCAGCATGCAGGATTCCAAGAAAGGCTTCGTACCTTTCAGACATGGAATCCATCTATCCTAGGAAATGTGCCCTAAGACACAAAAGGAGATAGATGACATGAAAGGCATTCCTTATGCTTTGGCTGTCGGAAGCCTTATGTATGCAATGTTGTGCACGAGACCGGATATCTATTTTGCCGTTGGCATGGTGGCAAGATATCAAAGTAACCCGGGGAAGGAACATTGGACGGCAGTTAAAAACATTATGAAGTATCTGAAAAGAACTCGAGATAGAATGTTGTTTTATCAGTCAGATAGTCTAATCCCCATCGGCTAAACGGACTCGGATTTCCAATCATACATAGATTCCACAAACTATCTGCCTCAGTTAGTGTGCTTTCATTTGGGAAGTGTAGCCATGAAATGGATGAGTGTGAAGTAGAAATGCATCACTGACTCAACCATGGAAGCCGGGTAAGTAGCTGCTTGTGAAGCAGTGAAAGAACCATTTTGGCTCTAGACCTTCTTAGTGGACTTGGATGGAGTTCCGAATTTGTCTAACAATATTTGCTAGGGGCAGTTGCAAATTCAAGGGAACCAAGAGTCCACGAGTCAAACAAGCACACTGAAGAAAAGAAATCTTAGACGAGAAATCGTTAAGAGAGGAGATGAAGAGGTGGCTAAGATCGCATTGGAGGATAACCTAGTTAATCCTTTCACAAAGTGTCTGCCTCTGGAAACATTCAAGAGACATGTGGGAGGAATGGTTGTCAAGTGCATAACCAATCTGCTTTGAGTATAAGTGGGAGAAATTATTAGGTTCGTGTAGGTGACATTAGATGTCACGTATTAGGAACTACACGAGACATGTTGTAGTATACTTAAAAGAAGACTTTGAGTATAAGTGGGAGATTGTTGGGATTATACTGGAAAGTATGCTTTTACTTTGTATAATCAAAACTGAATTTCGGACTTATTTACTAAAATAAATTGTTTATCACTGATGCTTTAAATATCATCTAATGTTACATATATTTACTGCATAACTGTTCAATAAATAGTACGTGTTACATTGTAGTTAATTTAGTGATACCAGATCACAGAAGATTAAATTAACAGTCCCTTGTAACCAAAACTAAATCATTCACGACCTAGATGGAAATGAACAATCCATCGTGAAAGGTTGAAGTGTAAGGCTCAGATTGGCTTGTCTTGACCAAGAGATTACACTAGTGCATGACTGATGCACTGAATAGGACCTACAGGAGGACAAATTCTTCAGAACTGAACAAGGAAGAATTAAACCTCAGTGGTTCGTTATTTCTTAATATTCGTCCCTTAAATAGGATCACGTGTGGTTGGTAACTATTACTTTGACTTATCACGGGTAGAGAATCAACGAGATTCAATACTTTATATCTTGGACAATATTATTGGTCACATGCGATTGCTAAGATTTAATACGGAGAATCGTGTGCAAGTACGCTTGTTCGATTTGCCCCCTTGGGAGGTTCATAAGATTTATCATACCAAATCTTACAAGTGGAACTAGTTTCCGGTATGGATAATAATGTTGAACCGTTCCTTAACCAAGGACAAAAGATATTAATTAATGGAAAGCTATTTAAGTGGCTTGAATTAATTAATGGGCTAGATAATCTTAAACACGGGAAATAATAACCGGGAGCCATATTAACTGTAATATGGGTTAAGATGGATAGTGCAATATTAATTATGTAGTGAGATTAAGTAATATTTATGGGCTTGAATAATATTGTGGCTCAATATTGATAATTCAAGATCCATTGGAAGGTCCAATCTTAATTCTCCTAAAGGCCCCCCAAGCAACCCAACATAAAGTCCAATAACTGAAAAATGTGTTTAAAAATAAAATAAATTTTGTTGCCTTATTTTTCCTCTCTTTTTCGAAAATTATGGATAAAAGGGGAGAAAGATTTTCTTTGAATTTTGTTATGGAATGAAGATATGAATTCTTGGAATACAAGATTATCTCATTAAATTCAAGAAATCTCCCACTTCGTTATTCATAGTGAAATTTTCAAAATTGTTGAAATAAAAGGGAAAGAGATATTTTCTTGATTTTCTTGAAAAAGATATTATGGAAGATATGTATTTCTTGAAATACAAGTATATCTCATAAATTCAAGAAGATCCAAATCTTGGAATCTTGTCTCTTAATTTTCGAAAATTTGCCATAACAAGATGAGGTGGGATTTTTGTGGAATATTTTAATTATGGAGAAAAGAATATAGGAGATATATTCAAGATTTCTTGGAGATCAAGAAAATATTTTCCCACATTGGTTTTTCCTCAAAATTTCGACCACCACATTATCTATAAATAGGGGATGATTCTTTCATTCCCAAGTACAATTCCATGTGCTGGAAAAATTAGTAAATCCACAAAGGTGGTGCAACAAATTTTTTTTTTCCCTTTTGTTAATTGTTCGCGAGCATCCTTCCACCGGATTGTCGAGCAAGGACTAGGGAATACTTGGGAAGGCTTTTCGGTGTGTTTAATCGACGAGACCATTGCCACTCCAAGAGGTTAGTTCACGTAAACCCGTAGCAATTCCGCATGCGTAGGATTTATGTGAACTGTTTATATGCATGATTTGTTGTTGAATTATTATTTGAATTAATATAGGATTAATTCATGCTAGTAATAATTGTTAGAATTAAATTTGTATTTAAATATTCATCCCGAATAGATCCGTGCAATTAATTCCCCAACAATAAGCTCGGGCTAAAGCCCTCTTCATGGATAGTATTTCTTCAAAAAGGTCGCATTCCATGGATATTGAGTTGGAATGTCGTCGATGTCTTCTAGCTCGTACGCTCCGTTAGGTAGTATCCTCGTGATCTTGAAAGGCCCTTCCCAAGTTGGGCCGAAAGGTCCTTGACTGACTCCTTGTATATTTTTCAACACGAGGTCGCCTCTGCGGAATTGGCGAACTCGTACCTTCAAGTTGTAGTATTTTTCTGACCTCTGTTTGTAGGTCGCATTGCGGATATTTGAGTTGATGCGTTTTTCTTCGAGGAAATTGAGATTGGCCTCTTGCGCTCTGTCGTTGGCTTCATCGATAGCTCGTGATGTTCGGTATGTCGGGAAATGCACCTCTGCTGGGATGACAGCCTCCGACGCAAAGGTGAGGGAGAAAGGTGTTTCCCTTGTTGAATTTCGCGGTGGGTCCGATATGACCAGAGTATCTCGGGAAGCTTGCTCGCCCAAATCCCTTTTGCTCATTCGATCCTTGTCTTGAGTGTGTACTTGATGATCTTATTAACCACCTCGACCTGACCATTTGATTGTGGGTGATAGGGGGTGGAGAAAAGCTTGGTGATCCGCCATTTCTCGAAGAAAGCTCTGATTTTCCATCCGTCGAACTGCGGTCCGTTATCCGACACTATCGCCTGAGGTAGGTTGAACCTGCATATGATGTTCTTCCATATGAATTGAATGATGGCTTCCTGATCCATGCTCCCGTGGACCTCTGCTTCCGCCCACTTGGTGAAGTAGTCGACCGCGACCACCGCGAACTTGACCATTCAGTCGCGGGTGGGTAGCCCGATCAATCCCATTTGGCAAAAAGCCCCATTTATCGCAAGCCACCACGATCTTTGGTGCGGAATCGACATCTCTTGCATGCCTTAGCAAAGTCGAGGCGTCTTGTTTGATCTTAACGAAATAGCCTGTCGCGGGACCTTGTGGGTGTCGAGTGCCCTCGGCGTGGTTACCACATACCCCTTCATGAATCTCCTTTTATGATTTCTTTATCGACCTCGGGGTTACACATTTCACAAATGGGAGGAAAAACCCGCTTGTATAGTTGGTTGTCGATGATGTCGTATATCGGCGCCCTCGATTGAAGTCGGCGGGGCTTCAACCTTGTCCACAGCTCCCCCCATCTTTAATGTACTTAATGATCGGACTCATCCGGTGATTTCCTCGGTCGCCCGCAGATCACGGGGGGGTGGATCCCGATGGGGCGTAAGCTTGATGATTGTTATGTCGACATATGGCCACTCCTTCCGATGTCGCCATAATCGGCCAGAGAATCTGCTTAGGTGTTCTCGGCTCCTAGGAATTTGGGATATCTCTACCTTCTCGAGCTTTTCGATCAGATTTCGGGCTATCTTGTGGTACGCCATCATCCGTTCATTTCTCGCCTCGTACTCGCCCGTCATCTGGAAAGCTACCAGCTGGGAATCGCAAAAGACCTTGACTCGTTGCACCCCCCATGGCCATGGCCATTTCTAGGCCATTGATCAAGACTTCGTACTCGGCCTCATTGTTAAATCGCTTGAAATTAAACGGATTCTTGGTTGTGAAAGATCTTCCTTCGGGCTTATTAATATTATGCGCCCTCGATATTTGCTGGTTGCCGGGCAAATCATATAAACTCCCACGGTTGCTCCACGACGTTCTCACGTTTTTCGAGAAAAGTCAATTCCACGAGGAAATCCGCCAACGCTTGTGCCTTTATTGCCGTTCGGGGTGCGTATGTGATGCCGAACTGCCCGATTTCCACCGACCACTTGAGGCATCTTCTTGCGGAATCTGGTCGATGGAGTATTCGCCGCAAGGGTAACGAGGTTAGGACCTCGACATGGTGGTCGAAAAAATATGGCCGGGCTTTTGACGCCATTCTGATGCATATCGCGAACTTCTCTAGAGGGTATCTTAGCTCGGCGTCGTTCAAAGTTTTTTCACAAAATAGATCGGCAGATGATCTTGCCCTCAGCCGACTATCTACGCGCATTTCGCGGTCTTCGAGGCCACCAAATAAAGGTAAAGTTTTTTCCGGGGCCAGGCTTTGCGAGGATCTGCGATTTGATAGGTAATCTTTTATGTTCTTGAACGCGAGCTGGCTTTGAGTTGTCCACTTGAACTTCCCCTTTCTGATTGTATCAAAGAAAGGTTTACATTTGTCCCCCATCCGCGAGATAAATCGATTTAGAGTGGCCAACCGCCCTGTCAACCTCTGAACTTCCTTGATGTTCTGTGGTGCTCTCATGTCGAAACACGACACGGATCTTGGCCGGGTTAAGCCTCAATCCCGCGATGGCTTACCATATGCCCCAAAACTTTCCTTGTAGTTGCATTTCTTGTGGTTCAATTTCATCTTATATAGCCTTAGGATGTCGAAGGCCTGGGCGAGGTCCCCCAAATGGTCCTCTCTTCTCTTGCTTTTAACCACCAGGTCATCGATATACACCTCCATGGTCTTGTCGATTTGGTCCGCGAACATGCGATTGACCAACTTTTGATACGTTGCCCCGACGTTTTTCAGGCCAAAAGGCATGCGCTTCCAGCAATAGATGTTCTTTTCCATCAGAAAAAAGTGTGATTTTGGTTGTCTCGGTGCATGGCTATTTGATGGTAGTCCGCGAATGCGTCCATGAACGACATCACATCGCCGCCGCCCGCCGTTGATTAGGTGGTCGATGTGCGGGGGTCGATCTTTGGGGCAAGCGTCATTTAGATTAGATAAAAGTCGATGCACAACCTCTCATTTTTAGTTTTGATGAATTATGCCAAAACATTATCAACTTGTGTTGTTGAAGACGATTCTGATAACAAGTTGAGGAACGAGAGAACAAATTGAGGGAACTCACGAATCGAGAGACTTGGATTCTCAAGATGAGTTCCTGATGGCCGAAAGCAAAATCGGAAGAAAAAAGCTAAGCCATTTGATCCTTATCATCCTCGATGACCGATTAAATAAAGATTGGTTATCCAAAGATCGAAGAGAAGGTTGCGGATCGAAGAGGAAAGATGAGACCTCGAGATCGACCGAGATCGATATGAAGACCGCATGATCAAAATCGGGACGTGATTGAGATCGATTTCTAAACCGGATATCTTTTTGATAGGTAATCTTTTAAACCGATATCTTGAACGATCTTTATCTTATCCCCGATTTGGAAGGTCGATCTTGAAATCGATATCGAAACCGTAAATCGATACCCGGATCGGGAAAGGTCATCGGAAGAGAAGTTGTCCCCCACTCCGAATCAAAACCCATCCATGATCGGGTTAGCTTTGACTGAGGGTCGGGATGTCCGACCAAGAGCCAACTTCTGAAAGTGTCGAAGATGCTCGACGAATAGGTCGTCCGGAAGTCGGCATATCAAGTAACCCGGGCTCTCAGAATCAAGACACCGAGACTCGAGAATCCTGAATGATTCCAAGGCGAGGAATCTGCAGCCGATTAGAATCACCGACGTGACCAATGAGAGGAAGACAACCATATGAAAAAGCCAAAGAAGCTTCTTGGATTTGAATGTGACTCCATCCAATCGGAATATTCAAATCCACACTATAAATACAAGATCTTCCTTCATTATCAAGTGTGGAAAAATGAGTGAAACATCCATCAAGCCAAATCAAAGATTCCCACCCTAGAACACAAGTCGATATACACGCATATATTCAAAGAGTGTTCTAGAATCCAATCTAAGAACCCACGATGATCCTTGCTTAGAGAGTTTTTCCCATCCTTAAAGATCGAGGCTAAATAAATGTAAGGAAAATCTCAACCTAGTTGAAACTAAACAAACCTTACCCAAATCGGTTTGATAGGATAAGTTTGTAGGTGAGTGTGAACTTTCGAAACATCTAGCAATCCCGAAAGGGAGGGTAGGCAATCCCGTGAGGGTGATAAGTCCCGTTTGAGTGTGAACTCGGTAAACATCTGTTGGGTGTTGGACTAACACGTTAAACTAAGTCCCGTTGGTTAAGTAGGTGCCCCTGATGATAGGGAAGAGTGGATGTAGGAGTTGGACTCCGAACCACTATAAAATCGTGTGTTCTTTACTGCTTTATGTTCTTACTTGTCATACGCATTCGATTATAAGCAAAACAACACACATGAGCTTAAAACGCAAAAATTTGGAATCACTCTGCCCTCACCCCTGTTTTATATGCATCGCTTTTAAAATGTTTTACTTCCGCACGCGCAAAATGGGTTTTCAACCGGGACCATCAACCTCCATGAGTTGTTCGCCTTTTTTACTAACACCGCATTCGCTACCCATTGAGCCTTATCATCTTACTTGATTAGTTGGTTATCCAAGAGCTTCTTAACCTCCTCGACCAGGGCTGCATATTTCTCAGGACCGAACTTCCTCCTCTTCTGCGAGACTGGTTTTTTGGAAGGGTCGATGTTGAGCTGATGACAAACGACCTCAAGGTCTATCCCGACCATATCTTTGTGGGACCAGGCAAAAACGTCCAAGTTGGCTTTCAGGAACTCGATCACCTGGCTTCGCATTTCGGGACCTAGGGTGGTCCCGATGATCACCTCCATCTCGGGCCGAGATTCACTGACTGGGACTTTCTCGAGCTCTTCCACCGGTGTGGCTCATTGCCCTTTCGCCCATCGCGGATTGTCAACAGGCTCATAACCTATTCTGGGTTCGAGATCCGCCACTTCCTCGGCGTCGGCAACTTTCATTCTTTTGTTGGGTATGTTCGTTGGTGGCGAGGTCGGGTCGCCGGGGTGGTCTTCCGACATTACCAGAATTGCCCCTGGCTCGAGGGTCGCTATGGTCGTGCCTGGCTTGGTGTCGACCTGCAACAAGCATCCTCTAGACATCGGTTGATTTCCCTTGATCGTCCCTACGGGCCCTCCCGGGGTTGGGAATTTGATGCAATAGTAGTGGGCCGAGGTCGCGGCCCCGAATTCATATTTGAAAGGTCTTCCCAGAAAACCGTTGTATGTCGAGGGAAGATCAACAATGATAAAGTCGAGCTGCCTCGTCACCTTTACCTCTGGATCACGATCCGAGACCAATTCGACTGCCAACCGGATTACCCCATAGGGTTTCACAGAAGAGTCCCCGAACCCCTTGATAGTGAGGTCGCAAGGTTTGATATATTCGGAGAAGTTCCCGATCTGGTCGAGAGCACTTTTGAATAGGATGTTGCAGAAGGAGCCGTTATCGATTAGTAGACGACATTACCCCCATGATCTTGGTCGAGATCACTATGGGGTCATTATTTTGCACCGGTTTTGTCTTCGTCAAAAAGTGAACCGGGTTTTTCTACCAAGCATGGGTTGACTTGGGAGAAAGTCTGGTGTATATGATTTAGAGCTCGTATTTTGGCTTTACGCCTGCGTCGCGACATAAACATCGAAGGGAGGATCCCGCCGATGTTACCTCCCAATGGAGCAATCATCTGGACGGCCCTTCCTGCGCATTGTCGGGAAAAGGGGGAAGGGGTCGCTGACCGGCGGGCCCTGGATTGGCCTAAGGCCATTGCGGTTGTGGCTGATTGTTCGGACGTTTCTTCACGTAGTCGTCTAACTTTTCGTCCTCGTAAAGCTTCCATAATTATCGGAGAAGGTCGCAACATTCACTGGTGTTGTGTCCGATGCTCTCATGGTAGTGGCAGTATTTGTTGGGGTTCATCTTCCCGTTCTCCTTTGTGATTTTGCGGGGTTGATCCAAAAGTTTCTTGTCTTTGATCTGATCATAGACTTCGTTTGGAGTGGTGCTCAAGACCCCCAACAGCTTGACCTCGATTTCGCTGTTAAAAGGCTTAAAGTTGTTGGTCTTGCGATGGCCGCCACTTTTCTTCTGTGAGCTCGGTGCCGCCCCATCGGGTTTCTTTACCTCGCCCTCCTGGACCTGCTCCCCCAAACGCATGGCCATCGTTTCAGCCCGGCTAATGTGACTTCCTGCCTTGTACCGGAACTCCGCACATGAACTCGGGTACTCCTTATGCATTAGCTTCCACAACTTTGTGTTGAAACGCAAACCCCGAACAACCCCCATCACTTTAACCTCATCTCCCATGGGTTCGCCGCCTAAGAGAAAGTTATCAACTCTTTCGATGTAGTCTCGGTCCGACTCCGGGGACCTGTGAAATGGTTAGCAAAAAGAGCTATTTATTGGTGCGCCTTGGGGCCAAGGTGACAAAATGGTTGAGGAAAAGACCGGCGAGCTGGTGGAAGGACTCGATGGAGTTCGGAGTTAGAGATTTGAACCACCTATAGGCCTGGTCGCCAAGAGTGAGAGGGAAAAGCCGACATTGCGTCGCGTCCGTGGCCCCCATGGAAGCCATGTGGTCGGAGAATTTCCCTAGATGGATGGTCGGGTCAGAGTCCCCATTATACTGATTGATCGAGGTCGTGTTGATTTTGACCTGTGCCGGGATATAGACAATGGTCGGGTCTAATCGATCCTGCAGCTTCTTGAGAGTCTCTTTGATGGCCTCGAGCTACTCATTTCCGTGGTTAGGAGGTCGATGAGATGCTCGCGGACCTAAACGAGATAGTATCGAAGCCTTCGGAACCTCGTTCCTTCGACCTCAGAAGTCCTCTACCTCGAAAAAGGTTTCCAAGTTACGCCGGATTGTGAAGGAGTCGGTTTTGGATTTGTTTTGGCGACCTCGGGGCTTTCGAGGTGCGTGGCTGCCCAATATCTCAAAGATGGACTCAGACTGCCGTGGTTGTGGGAAACTTCCTCGAGAGGGAGGAGTTTTTCAGGGGACTCTGGCGCGGCGTGCCCATGGGACCCCCTGCGTCGTGTGGCCGGGTCTTATTTGATGCATGCACAGGTCGGGAGTTTTCATCCATCTTCCTCTTTCCTCGGGACCCAGAGAGGCGGTGGGAATCGGATCGCCGATGTGGCCCGCTATGTTCGCCAGTGAGGTCGCGTTGTCACCACCGGAGGATTTTCATGGCCTCCCTGAGGTCCTCCGGAGTTTTGATGTCGGCCAGGTTCTTGAGGGGGACTTCATTGCTGGAAGTGGCCTCCTCTTGCCGGCCGGAAGCCTGCACCCCGTGGATGCCATGGCGAAGCTTCGAGTGTGACGAGGATATGAAGATTCGAATGGGATTAATGAAGATTTGAAGATTCGAAAGGGTGTATCAATAGGAAATCTGGGAAAATTCTAATGAAACACCCTCCTTCTAGCGCCAATTATTGATACCAAAAATATGAAAAGATGTTTAAGGCATTAATGTGGCTATGATTGGCATCAAACTATTTATTATTTGGAGTGGGTGAGAATTAATGAAGAACAAAGGGAATGTTCCTCATTAATGTGATGAGGATGTGCTTTTATGTTTAATATTTTGAGTGTTGGAAAGCAATAAATTTCAAGAGTGTTTGGGTCTGTTGCGAGTCATTTTTTTATGAGAATTCTATGTGGCTAATTTGATAACAACTCACAAACAAAATAAGTAATTATACGATATACTGATGATTAATGAGAATTTGTTGACCAGGTTAAATCAAGAAATGACTACTCTGGGGGCATTCCAAGCCAGGGATGTCATATTGCGAGGTTTACATACACAGTACACGATACTTCTCATGGGGAAAATTCTTATGAAAGATGATGATTTGGAGAGTAAGTGTGAGTGCTTGTAAATTTTACTGAACTCCTCCGAAAATTTTTCTGAACCCCTTTCTTGTTCTTTTTCCTTCTATTTATAGTACTTTGACAAGCATGAGCTAGTTTGGCTAGCATGAGCTGGAGACTTCGTGTCTTGCAGGAACTCATGTGAAGCTGCCACGTTTTCAACTTCGTCTTCCTGGTTGACCTTTGCATTTACTTGTTTATAAGGCACTCTTTTTGTCGTCCATATCAACTTTTGCTCGGTGATTTCCTGATTCGCCCTTTGACCATATCAATATTATCTTAGGAACACTTTGTCCTCATCGAGCATATCCGGGCCTTGAGTTATCGAGCCTTGAGTTATCTGAGCCTTGATTACTCGGGGTTCTTGATTATTGAGACTTCTCTTGGCGGACCTTATCGTCGGGCATCTCTTGACACTTTCCGGGCTTCTTTTTGAGTTCGACTCTTACGAATCGAGACATCGACCCTCGAGTCACTTGACTCGAGCTATCGATTTCTTCTTGCACGATCGTCGTCATTTCATTGATCGGATCAACATATCTTCGGGATCATCTCAGGATAGCATCAGGTCATCATGCCAGATTTGGCGAGCTATGAACATACTTGCTTGGTCGGCAAGTGGCGAGCATACTCGCTTGGTCGGCAAGTGGGTGAGCAAACCTGTTTGCTCGGCAAGCTGGTGAACAAACTTGTTTGGTCGGCAAGCTGGCGAGTACATTTATCCATCGAGCATGGTTATTTTAATAGTATTAATACACGTGTCCCTCTGATGTGTACGAATAAATTGAGTAATTGTATCGAACACAACAATACCCCCCAGTCGGGCCGCTTTGTATTCATCATGGGGGTCCAGCTGTTGGATATATTGAACCGATGTCGCTTCGTCTTCTGTGTCAGAAACCCCTTTTTTGAATTTTCAAAATTTCTCGCAGCATCTATAAATACCTATTTTACCGCCTCAGCTCTTCTTCTTTCTTTTCAATCTCTCTTCTCTTTTTCTTCATACTCCGCGTCGTCTGAAATTTCCGGCAAGAGAGCGTTCATTTCGGCGAAGGATTTCTTTCAGGTAACTAATTTGTACCCTCTTTAATCCCAATTATGACTTCTCGTTCAAGTTCTTCTTCCTCCTCTTTTTGCCCAATCTCCCGTAGTGGTGCTAATGCGCTGGAGATGAATGCCTTGGGTTCAAGATCCCGTTGGCAAGTTCAACAGCCATTTGCCATTCTTTCATCAGATTTCGATGATGCCCTAAATGAATTAGATAGGGATTTAGCCCGTACTGATTTTTTAGATGATTCGTGCGAAGATTCTTTATCCCAACCCCAAATTGGGTCTAGGGTTGTATATAGTCATGATGTAAATAGGGATGATGACTATTCGAGGGAGGAAATCTTGGTGGCTGAGAACGTTATTGAGTCGAACAGAGGATTGACGGTGAATGTAACGAACCGAGAGCGACATCCCTGTTGGTCTTCCTCATAGCCCAACATATATCGAGTATAGTACTCGTTATGATTTTGATTGGCCTGAACAACCTCATAGGACCAGGGTTGAGAATGAATATCCGGCGAGCAAAATTGCAAGCGTAATTGATGTAGATATGCTCGCCCAATTGTATAGGAATTATGAAACCCCAAAAGATGTGTTTTTTTTTAGGCTCGGTCCCGATGAGCGAAAGCGGTCGGCCTCCCGAGGGTTGTGTTTACGTGAACCTGCACAAGATGGAAGCGGGTCTTCGATTCCCACTTCATCCGGCTATCACTCGATTGCTCGTAGAATGGAACATCACCATTACACAGCTAAAGCCGAATGGGTGGCATATGATTATGAGTTCTCTAACTCTGTTCGGCAAAACGAAGCCCGTGTATTATCCAACAGCAGCAGAACTCTCTCGATTAGTGCATTTGTCGCGACCTAAAGGTGAACATGGATGGT
Source organism: Stenogyne calaminthoides (assembly GCA_037126765.1). Taxonomy (NCBI): domain Eukaryota; kingdom Viridiplantae; phylum Streptophyta; class Magnoliopsida; order Lamiales; family Lamiaceae; genus Stenogyne; species Stenogyne calaminthoides. The sequence continues at coordinate 52,325,563 of JBBCBC010000001.1, forward strand.
TGTTCATGCAGGCGAATGCCAAATGTAAGGTCATCGAGGATGTGTCGAACAAGATTACTGATTGGAAAGAGAAGTTTTGGTTCGTCGGGGGTGATTGGAAAAGCTCGGCTTCTGGATATGAACCAAATGCTCGCTTAGATATCCCCACAGATTTTGGGATCTGTCGAAGTAAGTATTTTTATGTTTTTGCTCTTCACAATGAACTGATTTTAACTTATTCTCAATTTCGAAATTCAAGCCGGCAATGCAAAAAAGAGACAAACAGCGGTTATTTCAAAGATGTTGGCAAATTGATCTTGAGCCATATTCGAATCGATCGGTGAAGACTTTGAATCTCACCGACGGAGGAAAAAATGGAGGATTTTACGTTCCCCCTCACCATTTAGTTGCCGTCAATCCAACTGGTAAGGATTGTTTTTATACTCGCAAATGTGTTATACCCTTTGCTCCCAGTTTCTCTTTCTTTTTTAATATATTTTTCTGTCTATAGCTTTCCCTACCATTCATTGTTGTTGTAAGCACATCCGAACATACTGAAATGGCTTGAACTAAGAGACCTCAAGAGCTGGCTCGAATTCAAGCCGAGAGAGATGCCCAGCGAGCAAATCGAGGGGAGGCGAACAGAGTGAGAAAAGCGAGCCGACCAGCCGCGTCCGGACCGGGCGAGTCAAGTCGGCCGAAGAGGATGACTCGCCCTGTCGAGTAGGGATCGAGCGACCAAGCTCCCTCACCAAAGAGATCCCGAAGGGCACCTGACGAGCAAAATCCGATAGCTCAAACGAGCATCGATGTCATTGAGGCGACCCCCACTGCTGAAGCGACCAGGATAGTTGCTTCTGTGGTCGGTCCGATCACGCAAATCGTCGAAATGGAGGTCGGTACATCTTCTCCACCTCCTCCAGGACCCCGAACCTGGACCCCTATGAGTTCTCAGCTCCGTTCTCCCTAGGACAAATCATTTTTGGGATGGGACCCTGCTCGGGTGAACAGGTACATTTGCTCGCCTGTGGGAATATTTCTTTGTTCCATCTGTTTTGGTCGCTTAATCACATTTGCTTGCTCGGGTGAACATGCAGGTTGAATAGATTGGCGCCTCTGATGCCAGAATTGAAAGATTATTACTGCTCTCCAAGTGTTCGCAATGTTCCTGGCCTTCCCGAGCATGTCCAGAAGGCGTGCGAGACCCCAATCCGAGCATGGACTACTGAGCTCGAAGAGGCCACTAAGGGTCCAACGCCTTTGGAAACCATGCGACTTGGCCTAGTGCATCATGGCCAATCTTTGGTTCTCCTCGAGAAAGCTTACGCTGAGTCCGTCAATCTTCATGCCAACTACGTGGCACTTATTAAAAGTTTCAAGAGGTGAACAGTGACCAAAACTTCGGGGATGAAATGAAGTTGGCTCAGGGACAAGTATCCTCAGCCCAAGCAGAGACTTGCAAAGCTCAAGAGGATACTCGTCAAGCTTGGGAAGATGCTCGCCAGGCGAGAGAGGAGCTAGGCCTTGCTCGGGAGGAGCTGCACCGCAATCGGGAAGAGGTGGTCGGCATTAGGAGAGTTCAGGACGAGCTGAACGTTGAGCTCCGAAAACTCCGAAATGACATCGAGGGCTGCGAGAATCGAAAAACTCTGCTTTCAATAACTCCTCCTTCTTTGAAGAGACCAACACTCGTCTGGGTCTTGAAAATTCAAAACTGCATACTGAGGAGTATGTTGATTCCATGTCGAACTTCTCTTATATATGCGCCTTTTGTGATGCCATCCGTACTGCTAGACAAACACTTACTGCCGACCAGATTACCCCGCTCGTAAACCATCTCGAGAAGTACCTGATCGACAACCCCCCGGATCGCAATCTTCCAATATCTGATTTGAGTGATATGTGCGATTTCTCTAATCTTCCTGATGGGATCGAGATTGATGATCCTATTTTGGATGAGGAAGATGGTTCGGATGCGAATATTGATGATGCTGTAGACCAAGCTCACCGAGTCGAGCACGGGTTTGATCAGGTGCAGAGCGAACAAAGTGGTCCTCCCGAAGACGAGCAGAATGTGCTACCTGGCGAGCAGACGAGGCACGATGATGCTAGAGGAGTTGCTCCTGAAGGGGCCGAGTAGACGAGGCAGGACTTGTTGGACATATCGCTTCCGCCCACCCCCAATAATGAATTTGTTCCTTAATTTTACTTTTTGCTTTGCTGAACAATTTATCTGAACTACCATGTAATTTTTGTCTTCTTCTTTCTTGTTTGAACAATTTTGCTGTTGAATGGTTGAATTTGCTTGTTGAACAATTTCCTCTAACCTGATCGTGGAGGATGAATTTTGTTGATGATGAACGGTTGATGTTTGTATTGCTTCCTAGTTTATGCCATCTTTTCTTCTGAATGAATTCGAACATGATCTGTGTCTATGTTCCACCCTGACTTCTTTGGTTTTTTAATTGTCTTATTGAGGTGCAATCAGGTTGATCGTCTTATTTAGCTGCGACCAGATGGGTTAACTTATATGCAACCCCCCCTTTCTTGTTTCGTGATCGTCTTATTTAGCTGTGTTCACTATTCTTACTCGGGTCGTCTTATTTAGCTGCGATCCCGTACTCATCACTCGCTTTGCTGCGGGTATCTGTAAGTACGAGTCGTCTTATTTAGCTACGACTGCGTACCCATCACTCGCTTTGCTGCGGGTATCTAAGTACGAACTGTTTCGTCAGGTGAACATAAACTTTGGCTCGTTCGTCTTTGTTCGGGTCGTCCGGCTTAGGTGCGACCTCTGATAGGCTTCAACTAGAAAAACTTAACAAACAAAAATGTTTTGCAACACGTTGCTATTTTATTACAGCTTTTACATTTGAAGAAGACTGTCTATTACACATAACTATAGACATCAGACTATGGTTTTGAATATAAACCTTGTCTCGAAATAGACATGAGTTGACCTCTACTCGTTCGCGGAATCGATGTTGACAAGTATGAGGCGGATCAGCCTGTCTACTCTTCTTTAAGTAACATGCTCGAGCAACAACAGCATCAGTGTTTGCCCCTCCTGGACAAGCTGTGATTATGCGGGCTGCCGTGGACATGAGCATGTGGCGAGCACGCCTGCTCGCCTATATCAGGCGCGAGCAAAAGCCTCTGCTCGCACCATTTTATCCCCTTCTGTAGATGCCTGAGCATCAGCATCCGTGCGTCATTTCGTGCGGATACCATGACATCCCACCCCCTCAGAGGAGATTTTGGGGATGCGTAGGGGACTAGTGATTTACTACTGCATAAGCAGTGAGTAACATGGAGTGGCAACCATGACTCTGCAGAGCATTTTGAGTCCGTAACGAGCACCAACCTTTGCTCGGAGTGTCAATACCCGTTTAGAAGAAAATACTTCTCCCGATTTGGATTGGCTTTTCCAAATTGAAGGGAGAGTATTTTCCTTCGTTACTGCGATACGGGGTATAAAGCTCGTACTAGAGCAAGCGCCAGGACAGATGATCGAGTCAGCAGAATGATGGCTGAATCGAGTGTAGAAAACTTCATCTGGAGGCATACCAAATCAACTATCTCTCGATAACTGAATTCTCTTCTTGTATGTTTGCAGTATTTTTTCTTTTTTCTCTGTTTTTCTTCCACCTTCTTCAGCTATCAATCCACATATTTATACCATTATCCCAAACAGGTGCTGGCATAGCTAGTTGGTGTTGGCCTTCTTGCTTTAAATCCTCATTTTGACATCTGTCCTTGTTTTTGCCAGTTCTTATTCAAGGATTGACACATACCTCTTTTGGTTGCCACCACTTCTCAACTTGTTTTGACACGTATCTTCTATCTTTTAATAGTGCCGGCCAAAATTTCTTCTAGAAGATTCAGAAATTTATGTCGGACACGGTGTGTTCTTCCTTCGTGATTATCCTGCTCGTCTTAGAAGAATAGCTGATTATGCTCGGCTAGTTGTGCTTGTCGTTACTGATAATACTTTTTCAGATTTGACGCATTCCACGAATAGGACAACGGAACTCCATTCAGGTCTTCCAAATCATATGCCCCGCTTAACAAGCGCTCAGAACTCCTGAATGGACCTTCCCATGCTTTCGGCCGAACACACAACTTGGTACCCTGTTGCTTTCGTCTTAGAACCAAATTTCGGCGTTGAACCCGTGTGTTCGGACTTTGAAATTGTAGAACTTTTTCGATCTTTTTTTTTTATACATGGCGCTCACGAAATCGGGCCTCCATCCTTCTTTTCTTCCAACAGTGTCACTTAGGGCGAAGCTTTGGTCGCTTGATGTGCTCTCCAAAAGTCATTGTCCGATAGCTCCTCGAATCTTTATCACGCCGATAATGTAAATTTTCCGCACCAAATGCCGTGGTAAACGGGGTTTCTCTTGATGTTCAAGGTAGTTTGATACGCCCATAATATTTCGTAACTCTTCAAATTTATCCTCCTTGAATTATCAAGTTTAGCCTTGAGGGTATGCTTGATAATTTTATTGACAAATTTTACTTGTCCGCTTGACCGGGGTAATACTTTGTAGTAGTAATGTTTTTTATGCCCCAACGAAAGCACAATTTTGTTTGAATTCACTTCCATCGAATCCCATTTTCCATTATCTCGTTACCAATGATTGGGGAAGCCCAAAACGACAAATGATATTCTTCCAAACAAAGTTCCACATTCTTTGTTCGGTGGCTTTAACAATAGCTTCAGCTTCCACCCATTTAGTGTAGTAATCAACAGCAACCACGACATATTTTACTCCCGATGTGTCTGTAGGAAATGGGCCGATCAAATCGATTCCCCATTTAGAAAATGGCCACGACCGTAAAATGCACACTAGTTCTTCAAAGGGCTATGGATAAGTGGGCGTCTGCACCGACACTTATGACATCGCGGCGTCACGCAGTTTAATCTTTTTTAGAGTAGGCCAATAATAACCTTGTCTAATAACTTTATGTGCCAGGACAAGTCCACCTGTATGGTTTCCACATACCCCCTCATGAATCTGTTCCAGAATCACATGACCCTCTTCAGGAGTAATACATTTCAATAATGGAAGTGAGAAACTTCTTTTGTATAAGTGCCCGTCTAGGATAGTATAACGAGCAAATTTTGTAATCCGATAAAGCAGTAGCTTTGTGCTTTTATTTTTAGGGAGAAGTCCTTTTTGTAAGTAACTTAAAATTGGAGTCATCCAGGTTTCTTGTTCGCCCGTCACATGGGCGACCACAACTCTGGGAATTGATGGCGAACAAGTTGTGACGACAACAATGTCCATCATGCTCATCACTCCTTCTGCTGTTGCCAATCGTGCCAAGGCATCAGCGAACGAATTATCCAATCGTGGTAATTATTCTATGTAAACTTGTTCGAATTGTTCAAGCAACTCCTTTGCTAGTTGCTGATACTATGCCATCTGTTCGCCTCGGGCCTCGTACTCGCCTAATACTTGGTATACGATTATTTGAGAATCGCTATAAATCATCACCTCTGAATTCCCCATTGTCATAGCCATGTGTAACCCAAATGATCAAAGCTTCAGATCGGCTTCATTATTTGTGGGTCGGAAATCAAAACCGGATGGTCATGTCGTGAAAGTTTGTCGAGTTGGGCTAATGAGAACCACGCCCGCTCCGGCTCTTGAACTTGTTGATGAACCGTCAACATACATGTGCCATGGTTGGTCGACACCTCTTTCGGGTATTTGCGGATATGTCAATTAAACCATGAAATCGGCCATAGCCTGGCCCTTCATTGATGTTCGTGGGGCGAACGTAATGCCAAATTGACCTAACTCCACCGCCCACTTGAGTAATCTTCCCCTTGCAAAATTCCGTCGGTGGAGAACTTGTCACAATGGGAATGTGGTTAACACCTCGACTGAGTGGTCAAAAAAGTATGGTCGTAGATTTCGAACACTCATAACGAGGGCATATGCGAGCTTTTCCAATGGAGGGTACCAGAGCTCGGCTTCTTTGAGTATCTGACTTACATAATAAATAGGAAAATGTGTTGCCCCCTCTGCCCGAACGAGCACAACGCTGATTGCATGCTCAAGATCTGAATAAGATACGAAGTTGTTCGCCGAAACAGCTTAGATAATGTTTGAGTATCCGCAAGGCATCGCTTTAATGACTTCAATGCATTTTGTCAATGCTCGTCACTAGAATTTCCTTTCTTTAATGCATCAAAGAAAGGTTTGCATTTGTCTCCGGGTTAAATTGATATAAACCGCTTTACGAAGCCAAACGTCCGATTAATTTTGGACTTCTTTCACACTTCGGGGGCTCAGATGTCGAAAGCATGGCTTGAATCTTTGATGGGTTCGCTTCAATCCCCCGTTGACTGACCATATGCCCAAGGAATTTTCCTGAATGAACCTCAAAGCTGCATTTCTTCGGATTTAATTTCATGTTATACCCCCTGAGAATATCAAACGTTTGTGCTAGGTGGGTGATGTGGTCTTCCTTATGCTCGCTTTTTACCACAATGTCATCAATGTACACCTCAACTGTTCGACCTATGTGTTCGTCGAACATCTTGTTCACCAAACGTTGATACGTTGCTCCGGCATTCTTTAATCCGAATGGCATGCGTTGCCAACAATACATATTCTTTTCGCTGCAGAAAGCCATATTCTTTTGATCGTATGGATGCATGGGAATTTGGTGATACCCAGCAAATGCATCCATAAAGGTCATGAGCTCATGTCCTGCTGCGTTATCGACCAAATAATCGATATGTGGCATCGGGAAATTGTCTTTCGGGCATGCCTTGTTGAAGTCAGTGAAATCTATGCATAGCCTCCAAGTTCCGTTATATTTAATGATTTGTTACGTGGTTTGCAAAGCCATCTTGGACATTTTACTTCTCGAATCAATTTATTATCGAGCAATTTCTTGATTTCACTATCCATAGCCGCATACTTCTCCGGACTGAATTTTCTCCGCTTCTAGATTATTGGAATTTTTGTTGGGTCAAGGTTAAGAGAGTGACATGCATGTTTAGGATCAATGCCGACCATGTCCTCATGTGACCAAGCAAACACATCCAAATTTGCTCGAAGATACGAGATCATTTTTGTTCGGAATGGTTCCGGTAACTCTGAACCAATAAACACTTCTAATTCTGGTCTGTTCGGGTCGATATTGACAGACTCCAATTGTTCAACAGGCGTTGCTCGCCTCTTTTTTTGCTTCCATCGAGGATCCTCGATCGACCCGCGGTGCTCGTCAACTACCTCCGTAGGATCAAAACCTATACGAGGTTCTAAGTCCGGTAACTCGTTTGGTGGATCAATGTTCATTAGATCTGGGACATGAGCTATCGTCCAGGGTTCTGTGTTCGCCCGTGGAGATATGTTCGTCAGAGGAGGTATAAACGTCCTCGGCAACATATTCGCCTGTTGGCTTGATTCTCCAGTCTCCCATGTTTGCTCCATCACGTTAATGATATTTTGCTTTTCTGGCGTTCATGACAGCAAACAATCTCGAGCTTTTTTCTGGTCGCCTTTTACGCTACCCGTCCCCTCTTGGGTTGGAAATTTAACACAATAGTAATAAGTCGAACAGGTAGCTTTGAATTCCTAAATAAACAGGCGACCTAAAAACCCATTATAAGTAGATGGAGCATCGACGATTACAAAGTCTAGCATTCTAGTTCATCGAATCTCCGGATTTAAAGTTGACTCTAGCTCGACTCCTAACCTGATCATACCATAGGGCCGGGTTATAGATTCCCTGAAACCCATGATGGTGTGATCACATGGTTCTATATAACTACTTAGGTACCCAACTTGCTTCTCCATTTGGTGCAGAGTGTTAACGAACAGAATGTTCGCATATGCTCTGGTGTCGACCGTATATGGCGTACCTTCAAACCGGCGGACGAGCAATCGATGGTGAGAGAGTTATTGTGGGGGTGATTATGCCGTGATCATCTTCCGAGAACATGATTTGGTGGGAGGGTGGCGTGCTAGTGCGCTCGCCACCTTCACTTCACGATGGATGCTTTGCATGGCACGATCTCCATCTTCTTTCGTCTGTTCTATAATGTTGGAGCCTGATAACATCCACCCACCGGACCATAATCAGGATGAATCATGTTGATTTCTTGACTCTCCCGACCTCTGCTCATGGTAGGAGCCCCTCTTTTGGGTAATTCCAACCTCTTGCGGATTGCTCAGATCACTATCGATGCCTATTCATTTTTTACGCTTTACCCCTACGACGCTTAATTTTTCTGCTCGGGAATCTCTTCGTCACGGCTTTTTAAGAAATCACGTAAGACGATTCTCTTCATATAACTTCCAAAGTTGGCCGGCAAATCGCGACATTCTTCGGTATTATGTCCGATGTACTCATGATAACTCAAAAAACTTGGAAGCATTAAGCGATTTTTATCCATTAGATTCTTCGTGGCTTACCCAACATGTCCCGATCTTTAATTTGATTAAATATTGTTTCACTAAATGCCCGTAATGCCCAGAGAGGGGCGTGTGGCATTCGCTTCCTTCTTCAAATGGTTTAAAGATCCCGGGGTTTATGCCCCTCATTCATTACTTTTTTACCAAAAACTCTTTTTGTTGTTGTTTCCTGACCTAATCGTGATTGGGCGAGCAGATCCTGCAAAGCTATAATCTTGGCTGCTCGCTCTCAAAATTCGGCATATGTGTTCGGCCAATCCTGATGCATGGCTTTCCACATATTCAGATTCGTGGTCGCCTCCGACCACCGCGAGGATCTTGGCATCCTCCTCTTCAACTGGGCTCCATCGCATAAACATTTGTCAAATCTTTCAATGTATGCTCGGTCCGACTACGCCCTTTAGCCGAGAAATGTGCCAACCTCTGTTTTGGTGCTGGGTGAGCACACATGGATGAGAAATGGGACATGAATTTCTATCCCAACTGGGCGAAAGACGATGGACACAATGAAATGCGTAGTAGAAAACCATCTGCGGGCGCGGTCGCCCAACGCCATATGGGAAATGATCGGGCTTTGCGTTGATCACAGGCGATCATAAAGTCTTAATATTTGCCGATGGCGCATCATAAAGTCTTAATATTTGCGGTGATCTTTGGGCCTTTTCTTGTACTTCAAATGATCGCTTTCTTCTGGGGGCGTTAGTGGCATAGATTGTGCCTAGCGGGATCTCTCGTTATGCCAGTCACTTTTTGCTTGTACTTTCGTGAATCACAGGACTTGGATCGGGGGTTCATGTCCCCAACGAGGACCCGGAGGTCATGCTCATGATGGGGCGGTCCCCTTTCCATGTTAGGTCCTTGACTATCCAATCGATGATGGATAGAAAATTTAGTTCCAACCGATTTTTGTTGTTCTTGCCGCTCTTTGATGGAGTCCTCATGAGGATCCGAGTGAGCCAGATGTTCGCTTGTTGTTCCCTCCCGGATCCTCGACGCTCTATGATTGCCGATTTCAGAATTTTCGGAACGCCGACAGACCCTTCGATCATCAACCTTTTGTTGGCCCCATCATGAGGAACCCGCTATCGAGGTCATGATCATCCTCATCTTGAACTTTCAACTTGGCCAACTCCTTTCCCCTCTCTTTATGTGCTTCAAACAAGAAAGTGATCCAATTTGTTGTGCATCGATGGATATATCTTCAAATTGATGGTTTCCAACCGATTTTTTGTCGCCTTTTTTAAGCGTTCGGCTCTTCCCGACCTCTCTGTTCAATATTCCTAGATTGAGGCATTATATTTCTTTTTTCTGCCTTGTCTATCTAGGGGATTGTGTATGGGTTGGTTTTTTCTACCCTCCTTCTAGATCCAATTGTTGAGTCGTTTTTTTATGAGAATTCTATGTGGCTAATTTGATAACAACTCACAAACAAAATAAGTACGTGTAACGATATATGGTAATTAACGGAATTTGTTGACCCATTAAGAAATGACTACTCCTGGGGCATTCAAGCGAGGATTGTTGGGGAACGAGTTGCCCAAATATTTAAATACAAATTTAATTCATTAATTATTACTAGCATGAATTAATCATATATTAATTCAAATAATAATTGCAACAACATATCATGCATATAAAAGCCACGTAAAACATATCAAATCTACGAAGTTTTCGTGAACGCACTCTCCTGGATAGCAATGGGCTTTGGCCTGACCGGACTAACCAAAAGGACTTCCCAAGTATTCCCTTAGCCCTTGCTCGACAATCCGTGGAAGGATACTCGCTGAACAATTAACAAAAGGAAAAAATAAACTTTGTTGCACCACTTATGTGGATTTGCTAATATTTCCAAAGACATGGAATTGTACTTGGGAATGAACTAATCATCCCCTATATATAGGAGAGGAGGGTGGACGAAATTTTGTTGTTTTTTTCAATGTGGGATAAGACTTTTCTTGGTCACCAAGAAATCTTGAATATATCCCATATATTCTCTTTCCCATAATTAAAATATTCCACAAAAATCCACCTCCTATTTTTGAATTTTTCGAAAATATTAGTGTGCAAGAATCCAAGATTTGAATCTTCTTGAATTTATGAGATATGCTTGTATTTCAAGAAATACATATCTTCCATAATATCTTTTCAAGAAAATCAAGAAAATCAAGAAAATCTTTCTTGCCCACTATATTTCCAAAATTTCGAAATTTCATTATGTATAACCAAGTGGGAGATTTCTTGAATTTAATGAGACAATCTTGTATTCCAAGAATACATATCTTCATTCCATAACAAAATTCAAAGAAAATCTTTTCCCATAATTTTCTAAAATAAGAGGAAATATAAAGCAACAATATTTATTTTATTTTAATCACCTTTTCAGCTTATTGGACTATATGTTGGACTACTCAGGGGCCTTTAGGAGAATTAAGATTGGACCTTTTCTTGAATATCTAATATTGAGCCACAATATAATTCAAGCCCATAAATATTAATTAATCCCACTATTAATTAATATACTATCCATCTTAACCCATATTATACCAATATGGCTCCTATTATTTCCCGTGTTTAAGATTATCTAGCCCATTAATTAATTCAAGCCACCGAAATAACAAAATTAATATCTTTTGTCCTTAAGAACTGCGGTTCAACATTATTATCCATAATGGAAACTAATTCCACTTGCAAGATTTGGTATGATAAAACTTATGAACCCTCCCCAAGGGGGCAAATCAAGCAAGCCGCATTTGCACACGATTCTTCAGATAAATCTTAGCAATCACATGTGACCAATAATATTGCCCAAGATAAAAAGTATTGAATCTCTCTCTCGATTAAGCTACCCATGATAAGTCAAAGCAATAGTTACCAATCCCACGTGATCCTATTTAAGTATAACCACCGAGGTCTAATTCTTCCTTGTTCAAAGAATTTATCCTCCCAGAGGTCCTATTCAAACAGATCACCATGCACTAGTGTAATCTCTTGGTCAAGACAAACCAATCAGCCTTTACACCTCAACCTTTCGCGATGGTTGTTCATTTCCATCTAGGTCGGAATGGCGACTTATAGTTACAAAGGGATCCTTAATTTAATCTTCTGTGATCGGGTATCACTAAATTAACTACACAAAGTAACACGCATTAATTATTGAACAATTATGCAAAAGAAATATATATAACATTCAATCATATTTAAAGCATCGGATAAACAATTTATTTCAAGAATAAATTCGAGAATTCGCCGATTATACAAAGTAAAATTTTCCCAACAATCTCCCACTTATACTCAAAGTCAAGTATACTACAACACGCCTACGAGTAGTTCATGAATGCCACCTAGGTGACATTATACGTCACGGTTTCACGGACTACTCGAGACGTGTTGTAGTATACTTGAAAGCGCACTTTTGAGTATAAGTGGGAGATTGTTGGGATTATAATTTAAAAGTATGCTTTTTACTTTTGTATAATCGAAATCAATTTCCGCACTTATTTTACCAAATAAATTGTTTATCATCGATGCTTTAAATATGATTGAATGTCAGTATATATTTATCGTGATAATCGCTCAATAATTCAGACGTTCACATCAGAAGTTAATTTAGTGATACCCATCACGTAAGATTAAATTAATAATTCCCTTGTAACTATAAGTACGCCTATTAACGAATTAGATGGAAATGAACAACCATCGCGAAGGTTGAGGTGTAAGGCTCGATTGGTTTGTTTTTGACCAAGAGATTACACTAGTGCATGACCGATACTTAATAGGACCTACATGAGGATAAATTCTTCGTAATCCCAACAAGGAAGAATTAGACCTCAGGTTCGTTGTTTCTTAACCTTCGCCCCTTAAATAGATCACGGATCGGTGAATTATTGCTTTGACTTATCATGGGTAGCTTAATCGTAGAGAGATTCAATACTTTTTATCTTGGGGCAATATTATTGGTCACATGTGATTGCTAAGATTTAATACGAAGAATCGCGGTGCAAGTACGCTTGCTTGATTTGCCCCCCTGGGAGGTTCATAAGTTTTATCATACCAAATCTTGCAAGGGAATTAGTTTCCTAAGATGGATAATAATGTTGAACCGCTCTCACCAAGGACAAAAGATATTAATTAACGGAAAGCTATTTCAAAGGGCTTGAATTAATTAATGGGCTAGATAATCTTAAACACGGGAAATAATGACCGGGAGCCATATTGACCGTAATACGGGTTAAGATGAATAGTGCAATATTAATTATGTAGTGGGATTAATTAATATTTATGGGCTTGAATTATATTGTGGCTCAATATTAGATATTCAAGATCCATTAGAAGGTCCAATCTTAATTCTCCTAAAGGCCCCCGAGTAGCCCAACATATATAGTCCAATAACCTAAAAAGGTGATTAAAATAAAATAAATATTGTTGCTTTTATATTTCCTCTTATTTTCTAAAATTATGGATAAAAGAGGGAGAAAGATTTTCTTTGAATTTTGTTATGGAATGAAGATATGTATTCTTGAATACAAGATTGTCTCATTAAATTCAAGAAATCTCCCACTTGGTTATACATAATGAAATTTCAAATTTTTGAAATATAAATGGCAAGAAAGATTTTCTTGATTTTCTTGAAAAGATATTATGGAAGATATGTATTTTTGAAATACAAGAATATCTCATAAATTCAAGAAGATCCAAATCTTGGATTCTTGCACACTAATATTTTCAAAAATTCCATAAAATAGAGGAGGTGGATTTTTGGAATATTTTAATTATGGGAAAAAGAATATACGGGATATATTCAAGATTTCGTGACCAAGAAAGTCTTATCCCACATTGAAAAACAACACAAATTTCGGCCCACCCTCCCTCCTATATATATAGGATGATTAGTTCATTCTCAAGTACAATTCCATGTGCTACGGAAATATTAGAAATCCACATAAGGTGCAACAAAGTTTATTTTTTTCTTTTGTTAATTGTTCATGAGTATCCTTCCAAATCGGATTGTCGAGCAAGGGCTAAGGGAATACTTGGGAAGTCCTTTTGGTTAGTCCGTCCGACCAAAGCCACCGCCATCCCGAGAGGTAACGCTCACGAACCCGTAGATTCCGCGATGCGTATAAGTTTTACGCGGCTTTTTATATGCATGATATGTTGTTGCAATTATAATTTGAATTAATATATGATTAATTCATGCTAGTAATAATTAATGAATTAAGTTTGTATTTAAATATTCACTCCGGTCAGATCTCGCGTAACTCATTCCCCATCAAATAAAGCACAAGAAAACACAACAATAAATCAAGCAAAGGAAAAAATAAACATATTGGGCACAAATTATCCAATTGTCATGGTTTGATTTTTATCGCTTGATTTTGAAGAAACGCCGCCTTGAATTTCTCCCACTCGATCGTCTCAAAAGAACTCCGCCTCAAACGCCACGCCAAGTAGCTCGCAATGGATGCACACCGCATCCGGCCGCCCTTGGTCGAATCAGCTCGGCAAAATTTCAAAGACGCTTCGGTAGTACCGCCGCCTCGGCTTCGGACGCCTCGGCGGAATGGCTTCGACGCCAGACGGGCAAGCATCCGAAATGGTCCTCGCCGCGCTTCTTTGCCTTTCGCCATGGATCTAAGAAGAAGATGCGTCCCCTCATCAAGGCTGGGCTTTCTCCCGCCCGTCCGGGCCGACAGATGGTCCTGCCCCCGCGTCACTACCCGCCCACACCTGTGCCTCAGCCGATCCCGCCTCGACGCTTAAGATCGCGGCTCGTCTGCATGGCGACGCCCACGCTGGCTATTCCCTTGGTACGCTTTGGACGATGCACATCGCCCACGATTTGCTCGATCTATCCTTTAATTTTTCGCTCGCCGCTTCTCCTTTTCCGATCCTAAATAATTTATTTACAAAAAATAAATAAACCTAGATCTAGACTAGTCTATTACATTGATTAAATCAAACAAATCCTAATCTACTCGTGGATTTTCTCATTTAGGCAAAACAAATTCGAATCTAATCAATTAAAAAATCACAATTTATATGCATGCATAAATAAACACATTAAATTCCATGACAATTGGATACCGCAAAAAAGATCTAACAATTCTACTATCCAATTTCAAATTTAATGAAAACGAATTAAAATACAATTTAAAATTCAGTGCCCGAAACCGAGGCTTTGATACCAGTTGTTGGGGAATTAATTGCACGGATCTATTCGGGATGAATATTTAAATACAAATTTAATTCTAACCATTATTACTAGCATGAATTAATCCTATTTTAATTCAAATAATAATTCAACAACAAATCATGATATAACTACCACATAAATCCCACGACGACGAATTGCTAATACGTTTACGTGAACTAACCTCTTGGAGTGGCAATGGTCTCGCCGATTAAACACACCGAAAAAGCCTTCCCAAGTATTCCTAGTCCTTGCTCGACAATCCGTGGAAGGATGCTCGCGAACAATTAACAAAGGGAAAATAAAAAATTTGTTGCACCACCTTTGTGGATTTACTAATTTTTTCCAAAGACATGGAATTGTACTTGGGAATGAAAGAATCATCCCCTATTTATAGATGGGGTGGTGGTCGAAATTTTGAGGAAAAACTAATGTGGGGAAATCTTTTCTTGATCTCCAAGAAATCTTGAATATACCTCATATATTCTTTTCTCCATAATTAAAATATTTCACAAAAATCCCACTTCATCTTGTTATGGCAAATTTTCGAAAATTAAGAGACAAGATTCCAAGATTTGGATCTTCTTGAATTTATGAGATATACTTGTATTTCAAGAAATACATATCTTCCATAATATCTTTTTCAAGAAAATCAAGAAAATCTTTCTTTCCCTTTTATTTCAAAATTTTCGAAAATTTCACTATGAATAACCAAGTGGGAGATTTCTTGAATTTAATGAGATAATCTTGTATTCCAAGAATACATATCTTCATTCCATAACAAAATTCAAAGAAAAACTTTCTCCCCTTTTATCCATAATTTTCGAAAAAAGAGAGGAAAAATAAGGCAACAAAATTTATTTTATTTTTAAACACTTTTTTCAGTTATTAGACTTTATGTTGGGCTACTTGGGGGGCCTTTGGGAGAATTAAGATTGGACCTTCCAATGGATCTTGAATTATCAATATTGAGCCACAATATTATTCAAGCCCATAAATATTAATTAATCCCACTACATAATTAATATTGCACTATCCATCTTAACCCATATTATGACCAATATGGCTCCCGGTTATTATTTCCCGTGTTTAAGATTATCTAGCCCATTAATTAATTCAAGCCACTGAAATAGCTTTCCATTAATTAATATCTTTTGTCCTTGGTTAATGAACGGTTCAACATTATTATTCATACAGGAAACTAGTTCCACTTGCAAGATTTGGTATGATAAATCTTATGAACCTCCCAAGGGGGTAAATCGAACAAGCGCACTTGCACACGATTCTCCGTATTAAATCTTAGCAATCGCATGTGACCAATAATATTGCCCAAGATATAAAGTATTGAATATCGTTGATTCTCTACCCGTGATAAGTCAAAGCAATAGTTACCAACCACACGTGATCCTATTTAAGGGACGAAGATTAAGAAATAACGAACCACTGAGGTCTAATTCTTCCTTGTTCAGTTTTGAAGAATTTGTCCTCCTGTAGGTCATATTCAGTGCATCATTCATGCACTAGTGTAATCTCTTGGTCAAGACAAGTCAATCTGAGCCTTACACTTCAACCTTTCACGATGGATTGTTCATTTCCATCTAGGTCGTGAATGGTGTACTATTGGTTACAAGGGACTGTTAATTTAATCTTCTGTGATCTGGTATCACTAAATTAACTACAATGTAACATGTATTATTTATTGAAATGTTATCACAAGAAATATATGTAACATTCGATGATATTTAAAGCATCAGTGATAAACAATTTATTTCAGTAAATAAGTCCGAAATTCAGTTTTGATTATACAAAGTAAAAGCATACTTTCCAGTATAATCCCAACACTTATTAATATATAGTATAGGAACTTACCGCGGTAATGAATGTAGCGATTATTCCTGCATAAATACAAAGTTCCAATTTTCCCATTTTATCCTCTATTAAATCAAAAAATAGGGGGGCAGGAGGACAGTCTACCGCACCTCTAACAAGATTATATGTTAATCGAGGTCGCTAAGTCACAATACCTTAAGACGACGTATGTGAGCACGATAAACTAAAAAGTACAAGATTATATGTTAATCGAGGTCGCTAAGTCGCAATATCTTAAGACGACATACGCGGGCACGATAAACTAAAAAGTACAAGATTATAAGTTAATCGAGGTCGCTAAGTCGCAATACCTTAAGACGACGTATGCGAGCACGATAAACTAAAAAGTACAAGATTATAAGTTAATCGAGGTCGCTAAGTCGCAATATCTTAAGACGACATACGCGGGCATGATAAACTAAAAAGTACAAGATTATATGTTAATCGAGGTCGCTAAGTCGCAATATCTTAAGATGACATACGAGGGCACGATAAACTAAAAAGTACAAGATTATAAGTTAATCGAGGTCGCTAAGTCACAATATCTTAAGACGACATACGCGGGCACGATAAACTAAAAAGTACAAGATTATATATTAATCGAGGTCGCTAAATTGCAATATCTTAAGACGACATACGCGGGCACGATAAACTAAAAAGTACAAGATTATAAGTTAATCGAGTTCGCTAAGTCGCAATATCTAAAGACGACATATGCGAGCACAACAAAATAATAAAGTACAAAATTATAACAAATCGAGGTCGCTAAGTCGCAATTTCTTAAGACGACATATGGGAGCTCGATAGCTCGAAAAAGATTCCAAGTTATTATTTACCAAATTCTGTGTCGCAATCTTTTAAGATGGCGTAAGAAAGACGAGCGAGCTATAAGTTGTTTTTCGCTAAGTTGCAGTAAAATAAGACAACAAAAGAAAAGTTGAATTAATAACGATCAAAAGCCCGTGGGGCGCTCTATTAAAAGCAGAAAACTGTACAAGCTTTGCCTTCGCGGGCAGAAAAAAAAATAATAAAAAGAAAACATGATAGGATTTGCTTAAAAGGCCGGACTCAGGTTTGGGCCTCCGGTGCCGGATCCACCCTTTCCCACCGGGCGCTGGCGAGAGCTCGGTTTTTCCTTCCACGACCTTCTCCTCCGGTCTTGTCGAAGTGACTAAGGCCGGATCGTGAAGGTCCAAGTCCTCGACACCTTGAACCGACTTCCGAGTTGAGTCCGTCGGGTTCGAGGTCAACAATCGGAAGGAGTCCATGGGCTTCAGGTGGATTGCGGTCAAAAATTAAACAGCTCGCAAAAAAAGCCCCCTTTAGTATCGACCTTCGGAAAAACACGCACGCAATGCGGATGCACCTGCGCCATTGCCTCCACCGAGGCAAAGTTGCCCACGCCCTCCGACGGTGCTCTCTTTGAGTTCAGCTAGCTTCGGCATCTTTTTCCTTTGAGCTCCTCCCCGTAAGCGGAGCGTCTCATCCTTCTCCTGAACGACATTCTCCCGGAGTTCCAGGTCCGCTCGCAATATCCCGATCTCCGCCCTACTGGCCTTCAACTCCACGTCCAGGCCCGCCACCGAGATCTCCAGTTCCGCGACCTGCACTCGAGGTTCTCGAGTCTTCGTCGTTTCGTAGCGTTGAGAACCCATTCTTCCGGTCCACGGCCTCCCTCGGCTCCTCTGCCGGCTCTTCTCCTCGACGCCCATCTAGACTTCGCTTTCGTCCGCCCGGTGAAGTCCTCGAGGTTTTGTACATGGCCACCATCATCCCAACCACCGTACACCATGGCGAATGTTGCCCACCGCCCATATCCTCGACCGACCGATCCAAACCGAGGATCCACGACCAAGGGAGAGCCGAAGCAAGCCCACGGAGATAATCCGGAGTTTCGGAGAGAGTCGGGGGACCGACTCCGGATGAAATTGGACACGAGGATGGGGTGGGAGGACCCCTCCTCGTGGAAAAAGAAAAGAATAAAACAGTTTAGTCCGCGGCTTGATCGCGACCGAAATAGCGAAAATAAGAACTTACTCGACGGGCCGACACCAACCTAAGTAGGACTTGTCATCCTCTCGCTTCGGCCTTCGGGGATGTGGGTAGCCCAAAGAGCTCTTGGGCTTGGACGGTTTGTCGGCGGGTATGTCATGCCGGCTCTTCTTGGAGCGATCCTCAGACCTCGACGTGGGATCGTGGTCTCGCCATTTCTGCGAGCTCCCTCCTCCTGCCCCGGAGGCGGGTGCAACACCCCTGCCCTCTCCTCTGTATGGCCTCGGGCCCCTGGGTAGATGGGGCGCCACCTCCTGGTCGTGGCCCCCGGAGCTTTCTCCGGCCTCTTTATCCCGAGATTTTTTGTTTTTTACACGCATCCGCGAGGATCTTCATCCTCTCCTTCCTCAAAGCGGCAGGGTTGTTGGTGTCCATCAGTTCGATTTCCGCGGGGGTGGGAATGAAGGGGAGAGCGAAGTGAGGTGCAGCTGTCACGTGTAGATTATTTTTAAAAAAAAAAAAAAAAGGAGCTTTTTAATCAAGAGGAAAAAAATATGTTTACCTCGTGAAACCGAGATCGAGGGTGGTTAGGCCCGACAAGATGCCCACGCCCTCCGGCGTCGTTCAATTCAGCATTTTCAATATCCTTGACTATAGGGCTCCTCCGACACACCTCGACCGCCGAGTAGAACGGAGAGAGGGGGCTCCTTCTGAGTCTTGGCTGAAAAAAGAAGAGTAGTCAAATCAGTAACTTGGGAAATGAAAATGATATGCGGACTTACTTTGGACGGTTCGAACTCACCCAGATGTTGATCCGACCACCTCGTCCAAATTGTCTGTCAAGCTCCGCCAATCCCCGAAACCCACCCGTATCTCGCCTCCACCCTTCCACCTTGGGACATCCTCTATGATTTTATCATTTCGGGCGAAGCCAAGACGTAATACCAAACGCTTCCTCAAAGGCCCCCACGAGGTTGGTCAAAGGAGACGATCTCATCGGGTCACCGAAGATGGCCGGGCCGATAGACCAACACCGTTAGGGTAACCGACAACAAGTGGCTCCACCCATTGGGTGTAATTTGCCTGAGCAAGATCCCATCGATTTAAGATCTCGCCGATCCTCGGGTGGAGGGAAATCGAACCCCGCCCCATGGCACCCCATTGAAAGTAACATCCCCGGGAGGTTGGTCGACCACTCATCCAAAGTCGGGACCCGAAATTTAACGCCCCGAGGACCTCGTACCATTCTCGAAAGAATCCAGTTTGGTTTCTGACCGAAGCTAGCAATCGTGCCCACCACAAAGCGAGCATCTTCCTCCCCACGCCTTTTCCTCTGGGTGTCACCCCCGGGACGTTGATAAGGAAAATTGACCGATATTCCGGGAAGGTAAGCTCGAATAGAGAGACCCCCAAATGCAAAGCGATCACCGTCCACGGAGTCTCTCCATGACCCTCGATCTAGCTGATGGGTCGATCTATGAGGGTCGGCTCGACCAAACCAAATTGGTCCCCTAGCCGGACGACTTTCGGCAGAAAAAAGCCGAAATTTGAGCCAGACTCCCCAAGACCTCCACTTTGGGTCATCATCGCCACCGCCCACGGGCGGCTGCCTTTCCCTAGGAAATCAGGAAAAATGGGAGTTGAAGTCCGAATCCCGGCAGCCAACTCGTCGCGGGTGGCGGAGTCTCAAGAGACATCGAAAAACCAAAGGACAAATACGGACCAAGGGCCGCTTGGAATGTCCAGATTCCGTATAGGTGCAGATGAGCCCCTTCCTAATGGAAATTCAAAGGGTTTTTCGAGAGATAGTCATTGAGAATAAGAAAAGTTGGGGAAATACCTTACCTAAAATCGAAACACGGCCATGCAACAACAGTACTTATGAGCAAACTCGAGAAAGCCGAGATCGTAAAAAGTGAGAAAATGAAGAATGAGAGGAAACCTCCCTTATATAGAGAGAGGATTGTAAGACGCGGAGCTCAAGCAAGGCCGAGGCCACCAAGGCTGTCATGATTTTGAACCGGGCGCGGCGGGAACACGCACCATCATCACGCCTCGCGAAAAAAGTAGCCGTGAGATGCCATCGAAAGTCTGCCTTTGACACTAAACGTCACAATTAATCCCGCAAAAGTCCAAATTTAAGGAAAGGATGCTAAGTCAGATACCAGATCCCCCGAATGAATTCGATAGCTCTGCGAACACTGGGGGTAATTGTTGTGACCGAATAATTTCTAAACTAAAACCTAGCATCTAGGGGTAAGTTGCATAATACCTCAGGAATCCCTTAGTTCTATTTTCTTAGCGGCCTAGACAGTCGCCACACAAAAGGAATAGAATTATGTCTAGGTCGGGGCAAGATTTAGACTCACCCGAGCTGGATGACCGCGACCTGACAAGACCCCAATTTGCAACCTGGGGGAGGCACATGTCCCCAACGGCGGCACCTGCGACTCTGAGCATCGAATAAAGTCGACCAGTGGAGGACTTTCCCTATCGAAACCGCTTTCCGCCTTCGAAAACAAATTGAGCAAAGCTACCCCAATAAGTGGCGGTCGATGCGCGACCAGATTTTTGGGTTCAAGACCTGGAACAAGACCCTGTGACCTCCAAATGAGCAATCCTTAGGGAAGAGGCCGCCCTGGCTTTTTGCCCGAAACGCCACCCAAGAACTGTAGTCTGCGCCATTTAATGCACCCTGCATGTCATTAAATATCTAGGTCCTAGGCCCCTAGAGGGGCTACACCCCAAGGGTTTGTAGTATAAATACATGTAATTAAAGCTCATTAAGGGGTTCCAACATTCACATTCAATACAAAGGCTTTATTAGCCAAGAAAGAGGCCTTTGACCCAAACACTCTTGTAATTTATTACTTTCCAACACTCAAAATATTAAACATAAAAGCACATCCTCATCACATTAATGAGGAACATTCCCTTTGTTCTTCATTAATTCTCACCCACTCCAAATCATAAATAGTTTGATGCCAATCATAGTCACATTAATGCCTTAAACATCTTTTCATATTTTTGGTATCAACAAATAGATCTTTGACTTATCTTGAATTTATGGGATAAACTTGTATCTCAAGAATATTTATTCCATAAAAATCTTTCCAATAAAATCAAGAAAATATTTTCTCTCTCCTTCATTAATTATTTTCAAAAAATAATGTGGAAAAATAGGGCAATAATATTTTCTTCTCATTTTCATTAATTGGACTTTAATTTGGACCATTTGAGGGGCCTTTAGGAGAATTAAGATTGGACCTCCAATGGGCTTTGAAACTTTAATATTAAGCCATAATATTATTCAAGCCCATTAATATTAATTTACTCCACTATAAGATTAATATTGAACTATCCATCTTAATCCATATTACGATGCTACAATAATATGGCTCCCGGTTATTATTTCTCGTGTTTAAGATTATTTAGTCCACTAATTAATTAAGCCACTGAAAAAACTTTATATTAATTAATATCTTTTATCCTTGGAGTAAAGATAGCTCAACATCATTATCCATACCGGAAATAAATTTCCACTTGCAAGACTTGGTATGATAAAGCTTTTGAGCCCACCAAGGGGACAAATCAAGCAAGACGTACTTGCACACGATTCTCCGTATTAAATCTTAGCAATCGTCGTGTAACTAATAATATTGCCCAAGATATAAGGTATCGAATCACGTTGATTCTCTTCCCATCATAAGTCAAAGCAATAATTATTAATTTCACACGATCCTATTTAAGGAACGGAGAATAAGAAATAACGAACCAGTGGGGTCTAATTCTTCTATATTCAGTACTGAAGAATTTATCCTCCTATAGGTCCTATTCAGCGCATCATAATGCACTAGTGTAATCTCTTGGTCAAGACAAGTCAATCTGAGCCTTACACTTCAACCTTTCACGATGGATTGTTCATTTCCATCTAGGTTGTGAATTTGTACTTAGTTACGAGGAACTGTTAATTTGATCTTCCTTGATCTGGGTATCACCAAATTAACTACAATGTAACACGTACAACTATTTATTGAACATGTATGCAGTAAATATATATAACATTCAATCATATTTAATGCAACAGTGATAAATAATTTATTTCAGTAAATAAATAAGAAATTCAGTTCGGTTATACAAAGTAAAAAATATACTTTCCAGTATAACCCCAACATCAATCAGTTCCTTGACCCTCCCCACTTCCTGGTTATTTGCACGAAAGAACAAAATGTTGTCATCCCTGAAGAAGAGGTGTGAAATTGGGGGTGTTCCACGCAACTTTCACCCCTGTGATGGATCCTTCTGCACATATAAGGAAGATGGGAGATAGAGGGTCTCCTTGGCGGAGACCCCTCTGGGGAGTGAACTTATCTGTGGGGCGACCATTGAGTAAAATCGAGTACGACACCAACGAAACACATCTCATGACCAGATTGGCCCACCCCTCATCAAAAACCAACTTCACACACATAGCACGCAGAAAACCCCATTCAACACGATCATACGCTTTGCTCAAATCAAGTTTAAGAGCACAATTACCCACTTTCCCTTTTTTTTTTTTTTTAAGTCATGATGGAAAATTTAAAAATATATCATGGCATTATCAGTGATAAGCCTAGAGGGAAGAACGCACTCTGGGATGGGAAGATGATCCGATTTAACACATTTTTTAGCCTATTCGCCACAACTTTAGTAACCACACGCATGATGACATTACACAAACTAATGGGACGAAAATCTTTCGGGGTCGAGGGGAATTTGACCTTAGGAATGAGCACAACATAAGTATGGTTCAAAGACTCAGAGTTCACATTATCATTCAAAATACCAAGACAAGTAGACAAGAAGAAGGACTCAATAGTATTCCAGAAATGCTGAAAAAATAAAGGGGGCATACCGTCGGGTCCTGGGGCCTTTGCCTGGTGCATCTGCTTTAGTGCTTGTTTGATCTCCTCGGCTGTGTATGGGCTTGTGAGGAATTCATTCATCTCATTAGACACCCTAGACTCGATAGACTCAATGACTTGGTGTGTGCTACTAGGCCCCTCAGTTGAGAAAAGATCAATGAAAAAATCTCTCATAACCTGCCCCACATCCTCCTCATCCTCCCTCCAAATCCCCTCACTGTCCTTCAGTCTCCCAATGAAGTTACGTTTTCCTCCTGTTCGATGTTTTCTTATGAAAAAAGTTTGTATTCCGATCACCATCCTTCAACCACAAAGCCCTAGACCGTTGGAACCAGAGAATTTCCTGCTTTTTCATGAGATCGTTAAGGATGATCTCCAGATTTTTGTTTCAACGAGCACCTCTTCACTTTGGTGCTGCTTCTATGGCCAATTCAGCCTTTCCGTGTAAGCTTTGATGCTCCGCCCAACATTCCCGAATTCCTTTGCATCCCACGCTATGAGGGACTGCGAGCAGTTCACGATTCTCTTTTCAAAGGACAAGCGATAGTTTTCCAGATTCCAGCCTTCGTGAACTCTCTCCTGGCAGCCCGAGTGCTCCATCCACATTTTTTCAAACCGGAATAATCTCTTCTTTCTTTAGTTATTTGATCGTACATGTTTCCCACAACTGACCAAAATTAGGGAGTGGTCCGACCGTATCCTCCCCATATGTGTGACAGTAGTTACTGGATAAACGCCCCACCACCGTGGGTTCGCCACTGCCCGATCAAGCCTAACTTGGATATTATCATTCCCACTTCGCCCATTGGTCCATGTAAACTTGTGATCTCTGAACCCCAAGTCTTGGAGATTAAGATTTGCGAGGATGTTCCGAAAGTCCCTATGCTTTGAGTGATTCTAAACTGGCCTCCATTCTTCTCATTGGTCCATAATGTTTCATTGAAGTCCCCCGCACACATCCACGCTTTCCCTACCTCGGGCCTGATATGCTCCAAAATTTTCCAGATATTCTTCCTTAGAGATTGCTTTGGCCAACCGTAAACCCCGGTGAATAGCCAAGGTTAAGTTCCGTCATTATCCTGGATTTCGACCGAGATGTAATTTTTTTAGTACGATTTCAATGAGAACCCGACTCCATGTCTCCACAGAATGCACAAACCACCACTTCGCTTACTCCCTTCTCCAACACAATCCACCGTGAAACACCCCTCAAATTGGGGCAGTGTATTACTGATGTTTCGCATTTGGGCTTCTTTCAGTTTCGTTTCCATGAGGTACACGATGCCCGGGTGTTCCTCACGCAGGAGCTTTCTCAAAGCCCGAACTGTCGCTTTGTTCCCAAGCCCGCGATAGTTCCAGATTGGGCTTAGCGGGGTTGTCCCACATGTTGGGGTTATACGTGAAAGTATATGTTGACTTTGTATAACCTATGTATTTAACATTTATTTACTGAAATAAATTGTTTATCACTGTTGCTTTAAATATGATTGAATGTTATGTATTTATCGCAAACCCGTTCATAACACGCGTTACATTGTAGTTAACGTGGTGATACCAGATCACAGAAGATCACGTTAACAGTGCCTTGTAAACGAGTGCGTGTTTCACAACTTAGATAGATCCGAACAATCTATTGGTAGAAGTTGATGTGTAAGGCTCAGATTGACTTGTCTTGACCAAGAGATTACACTAGTGCATTCGATGCTTGTTGACCGGACTGCAGAGAGGATAAACTCATTCGCACTGACTTAAGGGATGAAAAGTTAGACCTCAGTGGTTGTTGATTTCTTAATCTTTGTCACTTAATAAGGATTGTGTGTGATTAGTAGTTATTGTTTTGACTTATAAATGGGAAGAGAATCATTGCGACTTCAATACCCTATATCTTGGGCAATAATATTAATTGCACGATAGTTGCTAAATTAATATAGAGAATCGTATGCTTGCAATGTCTTGCTTGATTGGCCCCTTGGTGGGCCCGGAACCTTTATCATACCAAATCTTGCAAGTGGAATTAATTTTTCGGTATGGATAATAAAGTTGGGTTGTCCTTACTCCAATGATAAATATATTAATTAATATAAAACTTTTCAGTGGCTTAATTAATTAACATACTAAATAATCTTAAACACGGGAAATAATGACCGGGAGCCATATTACCGTAATATGGGTTAAGTTGGATAGTGCAATATTAATTATATAATGACATTAATTAATATTAATGGGCTGAATTATATTGTGGCTCAATATTGGAATTCAGAAGCCCATTGGAAGATCCATCTTAATTCTCCTAAAGTCCCCTCAAGTAGCCCAATTAAAGTCCAATAAATAAAAGGTACTTAAAATAAAATAAATTATTGTTACATTATATTTTCTTGTTTTTTCGAAAATATTAAAGAAAAGTGGGAGAATGATTTTCTTGAAAAGATTTTATGGAAATGAGATAATGTATTCTTGGAATACAAGATTATCTCATAAATTCAAGAAATCTCTCACTTGGCTTCTTTAATAGGAATGTTCGAAAATAGCATAAAGAGAAAGGAAAGAAAGATTTTCTTGATTTTCTTGAAAAGATTTTATGGAGAAATATATGTATTCTTGGAATACAAGAATATCTCATAAACTCAAGAAAGATCCAATCTTGCAAATCTTCTTGTAATTTTCGAAAATTAAGGCTAAATAAGGGTGTGAGATATTTATGGAAAAATACACATGAAAAGAAAAATATATTGGATATATTCAAGATTTCTTGAAGATCAAGAAAAGATCTTTCCTAGCCCTTATTTGCCTCAAAATTTCGAACCCTCCCTCACTTATAAATAGGGGATGAATTTTTCATCCCCAACTAGTGTTCCATGTGTTGAAAATATTAGAAATCCACAAAGGTGGTGCAACAATTATTTATTTTCCTTTGTTTTATAAATCATTCATTGGAGAACCTTCCACCGGGGTTATTGGATGAGGACTTGAGAATACTTGAGAAGGAATTTTGGTGGGTATCCAGATACTTGATCCTGTCTGTCTCAGACCGTCTCTCCAACGGGTACGTTTACGTAAACTCCTAGAAATTCCGTATGCTAGGATCTTTTACTTAAAATATTATTTGCATGTCGTTGTTGGATTAATTATTATTTGAATTCACTTAGGTCAATTCATGCTAGTAATAATTGTTAATTTAAATTTGTGTTTATGAGGTCATCCCGATAGATCCTGGCATATGTTATCCCAACACCACAGCCGCCGTTGTTACCTATGTGTTACTATCGATGTTTCCTTCCTCGGTCTCCATTTCATGCCCCTCCCTCCGTGTCTTTTTAACCTGGTGCTTGTACTCTTTTCCATCTGGGTCCTTTCTCTTTTTTGTATGCTGGTAAGCCTCAAGGTTTGCTTTTGTTTCGGGACTAGTTGTCGGTTGTTGGACAGAGGTAGGTTTGTTTTTGTGGTTGGGAATGTGGGTTCGGGTCTTGGTTTTTGGTTTTGGGGGTGAGAACGAGTGTGATTGATGTTTGGGGATGTTGTTGGGGTATTGATGTTTTGGGTATGTTGAGGTTAGGGACAGTGTAGTTTGATTGAACACCATGGGTTCTAGGCCATTTGTGTTGGTAAGTGGAGGTGGTGTTGCATTGCAGATCCTGGCCATCTCAGTTAATGGTATGATTTGGTCGATTGGGTTGATGGGGTCAAGGTTTAATTGTAACTGTTTGGGTTGGTTGGGGTTGTTGTGGGCATTTAAGGTTGGAGTAAATGATGGTGGTTGTTGAGTGAGGTCCATGAGAACTGGTTCTATATCTTACTTCGAAGAGGCTCCTTCACTCTGTTGGGGTTATACTGGAAAGTATGTTTTTACTTTGTATAACCAGATTGAATTTCTGTCTTATTTGCTGAAATAAATTATTTATCAATGTTGCTTTAAATATCATTGAATGTTACATATATTTACTGCATAACTGTTCAATAATTAGTACGTGTTACATTGTAATTAATTTAGTGATACCAGATCACAGAAGATTAAATTAACAGTCCATTGTAACTAAAAATACATAATTCACAACCTAGATGGAAATGAACAATCCATCGTGAAAGGTTGAAGTGTAAAGCTCAGATTGACTTGTCTTGACCAAGAGATTGCACTAGTGCATTATGATACGCTGAAGAGGACCTACATGAGGATAAATTATGCAGTACTGAATATAGAAGAATTAGACCTCAGTGGTTAGTTATTTCTTAATCTCCGTCCCTTAAATAGGATCGTGTGAAATTAATAACTATTGCTTTGACTTATGATGGGTAGAGACTCAATGTGATTCAATAGCTTGTATCTTGGGCAATATTATTAGTTACATGATGATTGCTAAGATTTAATATGGAGAATCGATGTGCAAGTGCGTCTTGTTTGATTTGTCCCCTTGGGAGACTCAGAAGTTTTATCATACTAAATCTTGCAAGTGAAATTAGTTTCCGGTATGGATAATAATGTTGAGTCGTTCTTGAACCAAGGAAAAATATATTAATTAATGTGAAGTTATTTCAATGGCTTAAATTAATTAATGGACAGGATAATCTTAAACACGTGAAATAATAACCGGGAGCCATATTAACTGTAATATGGGTTAAGATGGATAGTGCAATATTAATTATGTAGTGATTAATTAATATTTATGGGCTTGAATAATATTGTGGCTCAATATTGAAAATTCAAGATCCATTAGAAGATCCAATCTTAATTCTCCTAAAGGCTCCTCAAGTAGCCCGAAGATAAAGTCCAATAATTGAAAAAAGTGTTTAGAATTAAATAAAATATCGTTGCCTATTTTTCCTATTTTTTCAAAAATAAATAAATAAAAGAGGGGGAAAATTTTTCTTTGAATTTTGTTATGGAATGAGGATAAGGATTCTTGGAATACAAGTTTATCTCATTAAATTCAAGAAATCTTCCGCTTTGCAATTTATTGTGTAATTTTCAAAAATAATGAAGAAAATAAGGAATGAAATATTTTCTTGATTTTCTTGAAAAGATATTATGGAAGATATGTATTCGTGGAATACAAGAATATCTCATAAATTCAAGAAGATCTCAATCTTGGAAATCTTGGCCTTATTTTCGAAAATTCCATAAATTAAGGAGATGAAATTTTTGTGGAATATTTTAAATATGGAGAAAAGAATATATAAGATATATTCAAGATTTCTTGGAGATCAACAAAAAAAAATTCCCACCTTATTCATGCACAAAATTTTCGACCACCCCTTGCTTATAAATAGGGGATGAATGTTTCATCCCCAATGCAATTTCATGTGTTGGAAAAATTAGAAATCCACAAAGGTGGTGCAACATAATTTTATTTTTCCTTTTGTTAATTGTTCGCGAGCATCCTTCCACCGGATTATTGGACAAGAACGAGGGAATACTTGAGAAGACTCATTGGGTTTGTTCGTGTGAACTTAATATCCATCTTCTCAACGATTGTCAACCCGAGAGGAGTTCACGTAAACTCCTAGCAATTCCGCATGCATAAGATTTATATGACAAATTTGTATGCATAATTTGTTGTTGAATTATTATTTAAATTAATATAAAATTAATTAATGTTAGTAATAATTATTATAATTAAATTTGTATTTAAATATTCACCCCCGAATAGATCCGAGCAATTAATTTCCCAACACACTCCACTCTTTTTCCCCACTCTCCACTTTCGTCTTGTTCCCTTTCTCACTACCTGCCACTCCCTCCATTTTAACCCCTATTTTCTCCACGTTTTCTTTGCCCATCCCTCTGCTCGATGGTTTCTCGTCCGACATCACTCTCTTCATGCTCACCTGAATTTCGTCGACACCCCTCTAGTTTTTTACTTCAAAGGGTCCTTGATTCTCCACCTCCTCATCGTCTCCCAACTTCCCCTGATCGATTTTTTTATTTGTAGCTCTCAAACAGCTTGCGTCTTGCCGATTGGTTATTCGTGTTCCCCATGAATCCGCTCGTGGTGACGGCTGCGAGCTTCATCGGAGATGCTTTCACCCATTCTCCAAACAGAAGTTTATTGTCCGGCCAGTTCAGTACCTCTTCAAATCCATTCACTAGATTGTATTCCCTCTTCATGTGTCCCAGCAAGCCACAGACAAAGCAGAACGAAGGGAGACGTTCAGATTTGATTGGGATCCATATTTCTCCTCTGTCATTAGTCTCGAGATTTATCCCTTGCACCACGGGTTTGGAGAGATCTATGGCTACCTTGACCCGTATACATCTCGATACTCCGTCCATGGTATTTTTATCCACCTCCTTCACAGATCCGCAATTACTCGCAATAGATCTAACATTGTTTATCGATCTGGCTATTGGAAGAAGGTTAGAGGCGTATCCAGAAGGACGTCGTTTGGATTACCAAGTTTCTTTCAAACAACCAAGGCTCTCAGGCCTCGATTTCATGCAAGTCCGACGCCGACTGGAACTGAAAGGCAAAGAGATTTGGGCCTATTTCTCTAGTCGTGAACCTCTTGCCTGGTTTTATTGCTTTCTTCATGGCCTCGAGGAAGCCATAACCGTTAAATGATCTGTTTGTTAGGACTTTTGCTAACAAACAGGGTGATGGGAGGCTGTTGTTACTCTTCGATTTTTACTGACCGAGCATTTTCTTTCCACCGGTCCACACCGTTGAGTATCTCGTCCATATCACACACCAAGACCACCGACCCTATCTACGCCTAAGACACTAAGAGAAGACAAGACCCACTAAGACCGACACAACCAAGAAAGACACTAACAGAACAAAACACAGACCACAGGGTAAGGGCCACAGGGTCCCCCACGACGACCGACACGAAAAAAGGACCATAGGAAAGACCAAGAAAAGGGAAAAGCAGGGGAAAAGCAACGAAGAGACACAAGAAAGGGGGAAAAGATGAGGAGACGGTAGAAGACAAAGGAAAAAATAACCACGGGAAGATTCTAAAAAGGGGAATCGTAACACGTGACAAAGGTCGGGAGTCAAAGATTCAAAGGGAATCAAAGATCCTTATCTTCAAAAAATGATGAAGACGCCGCCGCTTCGCGAGAAGGACACAAACCCTAAACCTATGAGGGACTCATTCAAAAGTGACAATTAGTTTATTCTATGTGAGCTGATTTGGGCCATTAATAATCAGTACCATGGGCCTTTTTCTGCAGTATCATTTGAAACAAAATGGGCCAACAAATTATTGTGATGAGGATCCCCATTTTACGATGGACCACCTATTTATGATGAGGATCTCGTAATTGATTTTGTGTCTCCTAGTTTCGATATCGAGTTGAAGACAACCTGTGTGAAATTTTTGATATGGAACGTGTGGGCGATGCAAATTTTTTAGGTCTTGATACGACATTAGACGAGTCCTACCTCGATAATGATGAAGGTTTTGACTCCCATAATAATAATTATTATTATTTATAATTAATGATAGTTATTTTGTTGCAGTACTATGAAAAATTCGCACTATCGCCTAAAGGTTTTTTGCTACACCTGAACAACTGATAATTTTGAGCTCAATTATTTGGTGCAAAAGAAATGACAATTAGATGAAGGGGAGCTTTTAGGCTCGATAAGAGAGTGTTTCCGTATTTTGTTCCTTGATGACAAAGAAGATCTTGAAGGGGATGAGAATGATGCGAATGAGGGTTTTGAGCCCAAGAATACGCCAAGTAAAATTATTCGCTAAATCATTCCAAAATTGTTATTTTTGTAAATTATTCCATATTTATCAAAGATATTGTCGTAGATTTTATAAGATTTGACAAGATCTTCAAGATTGACAAGATATGCAAGATAGTCCAAGATTTACTGCTTTATTTATTTATTTTCGGTTTTTATCCTTTAATTTCATATTTATCGAGTTGTTAGATAGATTTGCTAGATTTAGTCATTTTTAGATTAGGGTTAGTCCTTTTTGTCTTTAATACCAATGAACATTTTTTTCTTCATTATTATGAATAATATAACTTTTATTTGGCAACTTTGTCAAAAATCAATCGTTCTCCTGCTGGTCTGAGTCTGGGGAGTGGATTTTTATCGTGTTTTCTATTCGTTCTCCTGCTAGCATGCGCTAAGGCGAGAATTTATCGTGTTCCCAAAATCGCGCGTAAAAAGAGGTAGCAGTACCAGAGGCATGCTCATCATCTTTTGCTTCCAATTGACAGTACTAGAACACCAACCACATTAATCCACAATTAATATTAATTGCACTAAACACCGTTCCATGGCCTGCAGATACACAGGCCATCACTACTAAAATTGGCATCACCACATTCTACGACACACGTACATCATCCAGCTTGTGATAACCTGAATCTCCTTCAACAGCTGCATGTGTTGAATTCACCCTTCAAATCATGAAAATCGGAGATCCATCCATCACTCCAAATATATATATATATATATATACTACTCCATATTAATAAAAAAAACAAGCTACGTGAAGTTTTTGCAATACCTCTCGATTATAATTAAGAATGGCATCATTCATCGTCTTCTTCTTCAACTTCCATTACCATCATTTTAGCTTAGCTTGTTTGATTTCTACTTCCAGCTTCCTATCCCACACAACCCTCTCCATCTCATACATTACTTACTTTTTCTTATATTTTATTTTTTCTTATATATATATATATATATATATATCTAAACACTTACTTTCAACACAACACATTAATCACATCTTTTACTTTCAACACAACACATCAATCATCACATACATAACTTTTTACAGAATTATTATCATCTACTTTTTCACAATCCTACCCTATACAATCTCAAAATAAAAATACATTTTACTATTCCTAAAAATTTCATAATTCAAAAAATTTCACAAGCTAAACTTTCTAAATCTCACCTAATTATCCTGAACCAAACATACCCTAAAATATTATTTGACTCCATAAATAGTCCATTGTTACGCTCAGGACGGAAAGAAAAAGGGTACAGGAGGCACTGGCCCCTAAGATTTTTCAAAATTTTAGTATTTCTTTAGTAATTTCATATCTATATATAGAATAATATAATATTAATCATGTATTTATGTTCAAACAAATTTGAGTTGTTCTTCTTGAACTTGACAGTCAACTAGAGAGCTTTATTGTTGACGTATGTTTACTTCTCTACATATGTTGGAATATGAGGTCTTGCTCAAAAGATGATTGTTATAAGAAATCATAGCATTTTTAGCAAGAAACTCATAAGGAGTTCACTAGTTAATCAATGAGAGACATATTTTTGAATTGTTGTTTTGTTATATATATTGAAAAAATATTTTTCCGAAAGTTAGTAACAAAGTTATATAAATTATAATACAACACTTCCAAAATACGAAGAGTCTAAGATAATTTTTTGGTTTTAACGTTTAATATTTTATTATATAAATGTATGTATTGGTGTATATATCTTTTAATTTAAAATTTTTATTTTTGTATATTTTTATTACTTTTAATTGGACCCCAATGAAAATCTTGGCTCTGTTATTGGTTGCGCTCCACACACACACATATACATATATATATATTTGTTTTAAGTCTGCCCGTTGTATGTGGAATGCGCCAATTTTTTTTTTTGTTTTTGGCGCAACTTGTCTTTAATTAATTGCCGTTTGTCTTTTTTCTTTTTTTATCAGTAAATTAATTAAATGTATTATATTAACAGCAGCAAATCTAAATTACTCCCTCCATTCCATTTGATTTTGCACCCTTTAACTTGCACATATATTAAGAAAAATTATTTTTTGTGTGTTTCGCTGACTTTTTAAAGGGGATGAAGGGTGAAAATTGTGAGGGTGGAGATTGTGAGATTCTTTTTCATATTTAGGGTGTGCAAAATGAAATAGGATTGACCGAAATGAAAAGAGAATTTGAATCTGCACCTAAGCTTGCCGCTTGTCTTTAATTTTGTGTTACACATACGTTTTTCTCTACCAAAAATCAAGAATACTATTCTCTAATACAGGGGCCGATCCTAATATATAATACAGACATAAATTATATATATATATATATTAATCAAATAAAATGTAACATAAAATATTAATGGTTGCAATAGGAATCTTTTGGCATGTTGTAAAGCGAAAGTGAAGGATATATGAGTTTTAGATATTTGGGAAGATATTAAACCGTGGCCAGCCTTACATATCCTAGCTAGTGGGCTTTCTGTTCATCATTATCGTCATATTATATACCAGTGGAGTGGTCTTAACAAAAAGACACTTAATTTGAGAGAAAGAGATCCTAGGCTAGCAATCGATCGATTAAGGCGGAATATTGGTCACACTTTGAAAACTACGGAGTAATATTTTATATTGTTCAATTGGTGTAATTTTGACAGACTGCCTCATAAATTTTCAATCAAATTGTGATTTTTGCTATTTTTCAGCTTATGTGTCGATTCCTCATTAATCGAGAGTTTTTCTTATTTATGTGTCGACTTCTCTTTAGTTCTGCTTATATGTCGTTTATTGATTGAATTTATTATATATATATATATATATATAATATGATGTGTCATCAAGAAAACGAGTTTATAATACACGCGACGATATTCTTTTGAGTTGAATAAATTGCAACATTTCACAGTTTAATTGGTATGCACGTTGTTGTAAAAAATTAAACAAACGAATTAATTTCACGCTTCTTTACGAATTCGAACTAAATTCTTTCACACGTGAAGACGTCGTTACTTCAGGTCAATATAAATATTGGTTGTTGTACAGCGAAAGTGATGGGATGGGATTGGGCAGTGACTAAAAGAGGAATATTTACAGAATTGTTGTACGAACCTAGCTAGCTAGTTTCAGGGTCAGGATTTCCTCCAACGATATGGAACCTTAATTTTTTAAGTGTTGATGAGTGAATAAAAGTGCTCAAAAGTAAGGAATATCATGGCTTTTCCACGTTAGCTTGTCTATCTTCTCTCTCTTTTGAATATAGAATGAGCTGCAGAGTAACGAACTTACTAAGGAATATCACAAAAATTCATTCGAGACATCGAAAGAATCTTGAAGACAATTAACATTCATCTCTTTCAAAGTGTTAAAGCATTAATGTCTAAATCACACTCGATCTTATCGTTATTTAGAGTGTGCGCAAATTCTGCTAACAATTTAATTTAATTAGAGGTATTTGTTAAAGGCTAAAGTTATGAGAGGACGGTTTAAAAGGAAAAAAAATGCTTCTATATATCCTCTAACATAAGTTGCAGCCGTACTCTGCACGTGTCAATTAGCACTGCATGCGTATTATTTGTGCGTCTCTTTGAGAGAAATTATATAGGAGCTGATCATTGATGAGAGAATAGAAATTAAATTAATACTAGTATTTAATTCTCTTTACTGCTCAAGATCAACCCTTATTCTTTACACCTATCGAGTTACCATTTGACAAGGTGAATGAATATATACGGAATGGTGGAGATACTTGTCAACCAAGTTAATTAATAAAGCTGGATTTATTAATTAGGTGGCTTTGGTTCAAGTTTTTCAATAAAATATTTATAAGAATAAAAATATTTTTTGTTGGAAGATGAATTTAATAAAGAAGTTTTGATTAGATCTCAAAATCCCTGAGTATGACATGTTCAGGATAATCTTGATAGACTAAGTCAGGTTTCAGTATAGATTGTTCAGGAAGTTATCTGCACCATGTATAGTCAGCAGATATAGATCATGTTAGATTTTGAAGATACTGAGTAATTGAAGAATCAATAGAACTGAAGACTCTGAAGAGACAGAAGAACTGAAAGACTCAGTAAGATCCTGAAGATATTGAAGGACTCAGATAAACCAGAATGATTCAGAAGAAATTGAATAAATGTTCAGAAGATACTAAGTTACTGAAGACTCAGTAAGTTACTAAAGACTCAGAACGACCTGAATGTTCAGAGGCACTGAAGATATATCTATCTGAATTCATACAAAACTGAGGAAAAGATACAAGTTCAGAAAAGTAGATATTGCCCAAAACATTCAAATGCAGACAAAAGAAACTAAGTCTAGGTGTTGTTTAAGGATGTCTCATACTGAGAGATTGACCTAAAAGAGCCGTTTTATTTGTCTACATTCACTAAAGAAAAGAACCAATCAGAGGAAGACAACACTGTACTTTATTGACACTAAAAGCGACAGGACCCTGAATTATGTCAGTAGTACTAAGTTCCAGACTGCAAAAATTGGTGATTGATTACATGGCTGCATATTTCCTAAAACATGCAAGGGAGTGTTCAAACCTTAAATATAGTCGTTCATCAAACACCAGAAGAGGAAACCCTTGACACTATCTCCTCCAACGGATAGTTTTTCAAGAGTAACCTTGGTGAAGGTTGCCTATAAATACCAGTGACATTCTACATTGAGAGGTTAAGGGAAATTTCAAGCAACTCAAGAGCTCATTCGTATTATTGCAAATTGAAGCACTAGAAAACCATAGAATTTCCCAAGTGTTTCACATTGGAGAGAGCTCATTCACTAAGCCTAGATTGATAAGAAATATCCAAAGCTTAGTAGAGATATCCTAGCCTTTGCATTTGTTCTTATTGTAAAGGATATCTCACCCTAGTTGAAACCCAACCCAAAACCCAAACCCTTTGTTAAGGTAGTTTGTGTGTGATTTGTTGGTGAGTTAGAGTTGTAAAGAGTGAGTAAGCTACAGTGAGTTAGCCAGAAAACTCTAGAGAAGAAGTTAGTAAGCTACTCGTGGTAGTCTGAACACTTGTGTGTGTTTGAGTTAGTAAGCTGCAGTGAGTCAGCCAGAAAACTCAAGGTAGAAAAGTGAGTAAGCTACGATTGAGTTAGCCCCGAAAAGCTTTTGCGAAGTTTGTTATGAATTTCTCCTCAAGATCGTGAGAGAGTGATGTAGGAGCTTGAGTCTTTGAACCACTATAATTGCTGTGTTGTTTGCTTTCTGTACTACATTTTATCGGTTGCATGTTTTTTACTGAAAGCTGACTTTACTGATAATTCAGTTGGAATCAATCCACTGAACTTGCATCAAATTGATCACAGCTTGAGTCTTTGAACCACTATAATTGCCGTGTTGTTTGCTTTCTGTACTACATTTTATCGGTTGCATGTTTTTTACCGAAAGTCGACTTTTATC
Organism: Stenogyne calaminthoides; assembly: GCA_037126765.1. Taxonomy (NCBI): domain Eukaryota; kingdom Viridiplantae; phylum Streptophyta; class Magnoliopsida; order Lamiales; family Lamiaceae; genus Stenogyne; species Stenogyne calaminthoides. The sequence goes on from JBBCBC010000001.1 coordinate 52,362,049, forward strand.
GATAATTCAGTTGAATCAATCCAATCGAACTTGCATCAAATTGATCACGGCCTTTAATCATCGCTTTTATTGAAGGAAGAGTTTCAAAGAAAGATAAAACGAGTATAAAACTTAGGGCCAACCATTTCAAGACACTTGAGTAGCTAGAATGAGATAGTTACCAAACCGAACTAACTCTCATCGAAAGTGTTTAGTAAGATAATTATCCGATCCAAGCTCCTCGTGGTCTCTGATAAATTCAGATCGGGCTTGGGGTAATCTCCAAGCTTCTAAAAGCAAAAACAGATCATTGTCTCGAAAGAGACTTTGACTCAAAGGCAATCCGCGCTTCTCAAGGCAAAATTATCGATAACTCGGCACATCTCGACCTCGAAAAGAAAAGTTTTAAAAATCATCGAACACGCAGTATTCCCCCACGTGCGTGTGAGACTAAGTAGCACCGGACCAACATTTTTTTTCCTATGCATGCAATTAGGGCCCTTAAGAGTTGTTTTCATGGTGATTACATTACTAGTGTTGTGCTTATGATCAGGGGCGGAGCCAGGAAAATTCGATGAGGGGGGACAACAAATAAAAAATTTATATAACCAATAATTTTTAAACACATTTGCGTGAGAAGTTTCATGGTGAGACGGAACATAATCTGAGCATTAACGCTTTAACACTCTTGAAGGAGTGGATATGTTAATTTATGTTAGTTTGTACCGTCTCATATATGAAACCCTAGTTTTTATCATAATTTTTTTAGCTTGTTGAAAATTTATTAAAGAAATGCATAACATTGTCTTTTATATTTCAACTTGAGAATTTTAGTTTTAGTCTTATTAGAGAAAGTCTTGTGTGAAATATTGCACACTATTGTTATGTGCAATACAACATAAATAAGACAAAAGTTGCCTAAATTTTATGGGTCAGCAATGCGTCGTCGTCGTATGGTCGAGCGGCAAAGGTTCAGTTTTACATAACAACTTGATGTGTTACTTACATGAATAAAATAGTGTTACCCTATAAGCAAAAAGAGTGTTACTACATGAACAAAAAATCAAGACTAATGCATAAACAAAAACCGTAATAAAAACGTAAAAAGAAATTCTCAAATCCAAAATTACAGATTTACATAACAATTTGATGTGTTACTACATGAACAAAAGAGTGTTACCCTATGAGCAAAAAGAGTGTTACTACATGAACAAAAATCAAGATAAACGATAAACAAACCCCGTAACAAAATCGGAAAAGAAATTCCCATCCAAAATTACAGATTTACATAACAACTTGATGTGTTACTACATGAACAAAAGAGTGTTACCCTATGAGCAAAAAAATGTTACTACATGAACAAAACCAGTACAAACGCGAAAAAAAATCATCAGTCTAAAATTACAAATTGTGAAATTGAGAAAAATATGGAAGAGAAAAAAGAAAAAGAAGAACATGAGAAGAGAGGAGAAGGAAGAACTCAAAAAAGAAGCCATTGAAAAATCAAATCAAGAAATATGTCGGTGGCAAGCGACGCGAGGAAGAAGAAGCCCCGCCTCGACCCGGGCCGTTCCCAGTGCCTCAAAAAAAAAAAAAAGTCCAATTAACCTATAATTGCACATATGGCTTGTATGCAATATTGCATACACGTTTTTGCCGTCTTATTAATAGATTAATAGATATTAGTAAAAAAAATCTATCACAAATAGGAGAATTTTAATTTTAATGTCATATGTTGTAAGAAGGGGTCGATTAATTTTAATCACATATGTCGTAAGAAGGGTCGAGACATAGTCTGCAAAAAAAAGGAGCATATTGCACAACATACCTCACTTTGACACTATTAATTATATAAAAATATATACACCTATAAACTATGTTTTAAAAAACTCCGGCTCAACCGCCGACCGTGAATCGCCAACCGTCCAATGAGGTGTATAGAACCGCTTATTGACCGCATTCCGGAAACCGAAAAAACCTTGAAAAACCGTCAAACCGAACCGTGAACTGTGAACCGGGCGGTTTTGACCGGTTTTCATTAATTTTTTTTTTTTATCGACTGCCTTCCCTGACCGCCGCACGACCGCCGCCCTCTTCCCCCACCACACCAGACCGCCGCCTTTTTCCCCACCACCGCCAGCCTTCACCCCATCACCGTTACGCCATCCAATCCAACAAAGAAGACAAGTGGCGGAGAGGCCGCACGACCACGCCCACCTACCCCACCACAATCTCATTTTCCCCACTTCACCACCACCACCTTCCACTTCACCGGCCGCTTTCACTCCATCAGACGCCCGCCATCCAAAAAAAGAGAAATGTGTGGCGGAGAGGTGGTCAGTAGGATGTACTTTGATGATCGACGCCGATTGAAGAAAAAACAAGAAAGTGAAATCGAGAATGAAATGAAGGAGAGAGAAGATTAGGTTTTTTAACCTGCCCTTTTTTTTTTTTTTTTTTTGAAAATTTATTTATCATTTTTTTTGGGCTTTGCTTTTCATTTTTTATTTTGGGCTTTGCTTTTCATATTATATATATAATATTTATTATGACGCCATACCTTTCAATCCGGTCCCAATTCCAGTCCAACCTTTTTGGGGTCGTCCGCTCAACTTCCTTCCCGGTTTTAAAACATAGCCTATAATGTTAAGTGTTAACAATGAAAAAGTTGGGGGGGAAACACATAGTCTCACCGCTTATGATTTATAGAAAAGATAATAAAATAGTTGTTGGTTTCGTAATAGAGGAATAAATGTGAGAAATTGTAAATTGAAATAATCAATGATTACCTTTTTTTAAATAAGGAAAATAATGTCAATATTGTTCATCGTTTTTCTCATTAATAACCATGCATATTTATCACATATATAAGACTAATGTTGTAATTAGTTAAGATGACATACTTAGTGGAAGAAGCATTATTTAATTTCCATGATTAATTTGTACCCATTCATCTGCTTCTCTTCCAAAGAGCCAGACAAAATTGTACAACAAATTAAAATTAATGATATATAAAGTAGATTTTTCTTTAATTATATATATAACTTGTGGTGATTTTTCTTTAATTATATATATAACTTGTGGTGTCTAATCATAATGTTCTTGATGAGCAAATTAAGTAATTAACTGGCCTCTAAATATTTAATGCAATATTAAGGGCTCGTGAAGACTAGTGAGTGGCCGCGGGAGGTCCCCTTTAAAATAAATAAAAAGAAAATGTTATCCTTACCATGTTTGGAAATATTATTCGTATGCTCAGTGCTCACTTGTGTAATTACATTAATTTTTCCAAAAACGGCACCATGTGAATCAATCTTCACTAGTACTAACTTAGCTATATATTTTATTCTTCACGTACAATTGGTCTTAAATAAATAGTACCACTCTAGCTCTCACATCATCGATCAAATTAAATATACCACCACCCTGCATTTTGTGTTGATAAATATTCATCTTTATCATCATATCATCTATTGCAAATTAAGTTTGAACTTTAGTTTGATGGAGCTTGATAATAACAACCACTATCATGTTGTTACACTTTGTATGGTTGTTTTGGTTTTACAACACCATTTTGGGCTTGTATTTGCGAATCATCAAAATCTACAGCCTAATTCGGTACGTAACCCTAAGTACCCGAGTTATAATTATTACAAACCAAAAGGTGTGGGCGCAGCTGCTGCAGCACGAGGTGGTTTAATATTCAAGGCGAAGCCTCCGGGTGGAGGTTTTGGAAGGTTCAAGGGTGGACATGTGAATATGAAGATGGAGGATTCTCATAACAGGCCCACCACTCCCGGAAATAGCCCTGGTATGGGACACAACAATCCCCCCGGCGGACAAGTTGCACTCAACAACCCTTAGCTTCATTCATTCATGCATGCATAATATCCTAATTAATTTCATTTCTGCACCTTAATTAATTGGTGACCTAGATAGCTAGATTCTTAATTTAAATTAAAAGTTAATTTTCCTTCCTTTAATTTTATGATGGATCGAGAAAATCACAACATATATATCCCGGACGGATCGATCGAGAAGCTATATATTTATCATGTACAAACAAGAAGAGATCTAGCTAGCTAGCTAGCTAGGGATGTGTCATATATATTTAGCTGATCGAGTCGACTCGATCGATCGATGGAGTTTTATTAATTCATTGCATGCATGCACCACTTTAATTTCTAGCTAGCTACCTCGTTTTTACAATTAAAATTTGTTTAGGATTGTTCCCAATGATATATTGTACGTGTGTTAATTAATTAGTTGGGGAGATTTTCTTTTTTATTCTACACAGGTATCTTGGATTCAATATGGCTTTGCTTCTCTAACATCCCATCTCAAACAAGTTAAGGTTTATTAGTACTGATTGATATGATAATATTCATGTTGTGGCCCGTGCCATTAATTTTTTCGATTTTAATTTAATACTAGCTACTTGTGATTATTATATATGCGGCCTCTCTTCCATTATTTTATTATTATATTATATTATATGCTTTACTCTTATTCAACGATTTATGCCAAGCCCATCAGCATGCTTAATTATGACTTTAAAAATTATTAATCCTCGATTAAGTAACTTATGTTTGAGTCTTTCTATCTACCGCACGTTAAGGGATTAAATTTTTTGTCGCCCAATAGCTTTTGGTCACTTTTGAAATTGACACTGTAGATAATATATCATATTTTGATATCTTCTCTGTATGTTTCCACTTTTTTTGATTTTAGTCCCCAAAATCGGTTAACCCGGTTGGTCAATCGGTAATCGCACACGTGTCATTTAATTTTCAATTTTCTTTTATTTTTTGAATGGCAAGTGTGTATTTCCTATTTTCAATACTAATTTATTTTTATTCAGTAATTGTAAATGGGTTTAGGGTTGGGTCGGTTTCGGGTCTCGGGTCGGGTTTTACAGATTCGGGTTGACTTTTTATTTATTTATTTTTAAATTGGATCAGTGGGTCGGGTTTACGAATTCGGGTCAACTATAAAGTATTTTTTAATCAGACTTTTAAGTATTCCAGCGTCGTGACCTTTGAGTATTCCGGCACGGATAACTGTAAATTATTTGTTCTCATCATTCATCCAATTTATCATATCTTCAGATGAAAGAAAATAAACTCAAAACATAAAAATAAAAACATTAAATTGATCCATAAATTGGTTGGACCACAATTCCTTCACCATCTCCAAACCAATCTGATCCCCCACCATCTCCCCTCTATGTTCTAAACCCAAATTGCCTCTGCTTTCTCAACTCTCTCCTCAATCTCCACCACATGTACGAAATTACCGAACAGAGCATTACAAACAAGCCCTCAAATTCGATAACCATAGATTGAAAGACCCCTCATCCCCGTTTCGAAAAACCCCGACAAATTCAGCCCCGACGACATCGAAATTATGTCGAAAGCTTTCACTCTGGACAGGTACCGAAACTCTTTCCCCTCAACAATATCAGATCCCATTCCCATTCCACTCAAATTCTCCCGCGAAAACAATTTTTTGAAGCACGAGAGCTTAACAAGATCTAAAATTAATCGTGTGCTAGGGTTTGGATCCAATAGCCTGTAAATCACATTTTTTGCCGATTTCGACACCCAGTCTGGGAACTCCGACTACAGAGGTGTTTCCCGGCGAACATCTGACGCCGGTCCATGAGCAGGGAGAGGCACTGGTTTGGTTCCAGAATAGGACGCGGCCGCCGACGGCGGCGCGCAGGGCTAGCAGCGCCGCTCTGACGGAGGCAATGTCCGGCGCGGCGAAAGGGAGGAGGAGAACGGCGGCGGTCACGAGGAGGATTAGGTGGTGGAAATGAATTCCTCCCATTTTTTAGAATGTGGCAATTGGAAGCGAACCAATTTAATTTATGCGCCAAAAAATTCTAAAGATTATTCAATGTTTGATGAAGTCATGTGGGTTTCATGGTGTTTGGCCTGCTCGATTTTTCATTTCTACAGAGAGAAGAAAAATATGCGTCGTCTTCAACCTTGCACACACTGTGCGTCGTCTTCAAATGAGGAAGAAATGATTCTTCGTCCAAGAGTTAGGGTTTTTTATATTTTGATCGGTTGGGTCGGTTTAAACCCAACCCGCGGATTTAAATATTAAAAAAAAAAAATTGAGTCGACCCGAATGACTCAATCCGACCCGAGACTGACCCAGCACTAACCAATTTACAATTACTGATTTAAAATAAATTAGAAATGAAAAACAGAAATATATACGTGGCATCCGAAAATTAAAGAAAAATTGAAAAATAAATGTCACGTGTACTGTTACCGGTTGACCAACCGGGTTGATCGGTTTTGGGGACTAAAATAAAAAAAAGTGGAAACATACAGGAAAGATATCAAAATATAGTATCTACAAGGCCTTCAAAAGTGACCAAAGTTATTGGACGGCAAAAAATTTAATCCGGCACGTAAATTACTTATTTCAATTTGATCCCAAGAGTGGCCGTCCTAACTCCGGGCCCAGTTCCAAAGGTATTATAAGCTCTTCATACTAATGTTTAATATATAATTTATTAATGACAAAGTCTAGTATGCAAATTTATATAAATACAAAAAAATTAATTTTCAATCAAATTCTATAATTGATGAATGTAATACAAAATTGAGTGGTTCATAGTTCACTAAGCCCGACTAGTTCATGGTTCACCCAGTTCAAATAAGTCATAATTTAGGGTTAATTATTTAGTGTTTAGAGTGTAGTTGGTTGATTTAGGACAATTTTATAAATTTGCACACTAGACCTACTCTTTATTAATACGATGAGGTGAGTAAATAGGTGAGTAAATATAATTTGTATATGAAGACAATTACATTAACTAATTAGAATAAGATGAGGTGAGTAAATAGGTTTGTTATTTTAGGTGGTAGTATTGAAAAATCATTAAGGAAAAAAAAAGGCGAGAACTGAGACGTCAATGAGATTACATAGCGATTAACATGTTTCTTTTAAATTTTAATGCGGTTAGTACATGTTTTTTTTTTCTTTCTAAAACTAGTTAGTACATGTTGATGCCTTTGAAATTGCACATGTGCACCAATTGCACTAGGTGCAATTGATATAATTGGATTCAATTTTAATTTGGATGAACTATATACTTTAAATCCTAACCCTTAAACAATATATATTGAACCTAAATCATATATGAATTATTCGGGCCGGGTGAACTATGAACCACTTGGGCCGAGTAAACTATAAACCACTCGAGTCGGGTTTGGGTCCGGGTCTAGAAAAAAAAACTGAAAAATATAAAAAAAGAACTTCTAAAATTAAATTGCACCAATTTTATTGGTGCATGAGGTGCACGTGAGAATTTACCTTGTAATTTATATTGTACTTAACATTTTAAGTTATATATATATATATAGCACACCACCTGCACAAACCTTATAAGACCCACATTGTATATAATATTAATTTACACATATGGTTTTGATTTGGATCCCCATGATGAATTCAAGCATAAATAATTACTTTTACCTTGTCATAGTGTCCAAAAAATATTATGATATTGATGTTGGACTTCATAAGATATCATCATCAAACTCTATATCATTATATATATATACTTTTACCGATCACAAATATGATGAGAGACCGTTTACTCCAAATATTGGCTGAGCGGAACTTCTTGGATAGACTTTGAGAGTATATATCTAAAGCTCCATTTAGATGGATGGTTGGTTTAAAATTCATGAATTTTATATACAAATCATCACACTCCAATGAATTTACAATTACTTAGATTTGAGAGTTTAGTTTAAAATTGAGGGATTTCAAATCCCTATCAAAACCTCATACCCCTCATCTCTACCCCTTCACCCTCTCCTCTTCCCTAAACTCTCAAATCTAAGTATTTGTAAATCTATTGAAAAATATGATTTGTGTGTGAAATTCATGGATTTCCAAATCCATCCATCCAAATGGAGCCTAAACGAAATAGTTCTAATTTTTTTTCTTCTGAAGGGAAAATAGTTCTATGCTTTCTTTACTTCTTATAATTTTGTTTATGTTCTAGTCTATTAGTGAGTACTTGCTTTATATATATTGTAATAGTATGGTCATGAAAGATCTCGTGGAGCTAGCTAACCACTGTCTTTTACAATTTCAATTTGTAAAACGAGGGGAAATAAATCACCTATTTTATAATTGGTGTTCTATTTTATATTTCATAATATGAATGGATGACACGTGTTGGCGGAACAAAGTTACTACTGAGATCAATTCCTTGTAGTAATAAATGTCTAGCTGCTGAATTCCAGTAAGGAGAAGTAGAGTCTAGAGGTCGTGTTCCTTTGTTTAAACGTTTCGTTGTAATTTGTACGGGCGGGAGTAGTACCCCTTGTACTCTTTTGTGTTATTAATGAAATTCTTTTGTTGGTTGTTCAAAAAAAAAAATGAATAGATGATATGTGAAATAATAAAAAATATTCAACGAACCATCATACAACTGAGACCATGTATTAAAGATCTAGAAGAGTGAAACACTAATGAAATACGAAAAATAAAACAGAGAAATTCAACCGACAACCGGGCCAATTGTTTAATTTTTGTACTTTTGTAGTGCACCACTTTTTGGTATGTTATTAGAGAAGAATATATATATATATATATATATATATATATATATATATATATGTACTCACGATGCATATAAGATTCTTTGGTAGTGTTTTAGAACACAAGTAAAACACAAGAAATACTTTTTTTTCTAAAAAGTTGGGTCACACCAGCTTGAAAAAAAAGTGTTTCTCGTTGTTCCTATTGAGTTTCAAAACAGGGCCTTTGTCAAGATCTGATAATGACACTCTAAATCTCTTCTAAAACCATATTATATCCCTAATCAATTATTGTCATAAATACTTTTATAGATTAGACAAAATCTTTTGTACAATTAGTTTGTATTCTTAAGAAGTATTTGTTATTTCATTTAAACATATCAATTTGTTAATATTAATTATTTTACTAAAAAATATTAATAATTTCACTAAAATGTGATAGTCATGGTGCACATATTTTTTAAAAAATCTTCAGAATTTATTCAGCTGACCCCACATACTAATTTTTTTACATTATCATAATATCAGCAGTTGTCAATTAGGTAGGTTAAAGGGTAATATAGTATTTTAACAATCACATTAAAATAAAATAAAAAATTAATGCATATACCAATTTTAGGGTGCAAATAACCTGACCCATTTCATTAATACAACCTAAATCTTTTTCAGGGTCATTGGACTTGGCTCATTCGGCTGGTTTATTTTGCTGGCTCTTGATATGACATGCATTTGGACGACATTTTATTTGCCTCTTGGGCCTAAATTAAGGGCGTGTTTTGAAACACTTAAAACAGCTTTCAGAAGCATTTATTTTTAAAAGCTGTGAGAAGAAGCTTTGAAAATAAGTACATCTGGAAGCTGTTTTAAGTGTTTCAAAACACATTCTAATTCAAGGGCGTCCATAAAGTGGTTGAGGAATAATGGTTACGTGACAAAAAAAAAAGAAAAAGGAAAATGAAAATAGAGGTTGCAACCAGTTGGAATTTTGTTGTGACAGTCACCTTAATGCTCCACCATGATTGTCCAATCGTATAGTGTCATTTGTTACTATATGATTAATTAATTAAATTTTATATGAATAATGTAAATATTGTGGATAATATGTATTTAAAAAATAAAAAAAAATATATTAAAATTCGTATTTTTCAATTCTCTATAAATAATAGACACCAATATTGACATATTTTGAAACAAAATTTAATATCCTCTATTTTCTCATCTACTTTTTATCATTTTATCTCTTAATTTTTATCATGGATCCAAATGATTATCTCTTAAATTTATGCTAAATTATTTTTCTTGATATAATTATACATTTAAAATATTCACTTATTTTATATATTTTTTTACACATTTTAAATATAACAAATATTAATTATAGATTGTATATAATTAATAAATAATGAAATAATAATAATTATTTTAGGTTGAGTTGAGTTATTGACGTGGATATATAAAAAATAAAGTTGGGTTGAGTGGTAGGTTATATATGTAGTTGAGAGATAAATTAATATTTTATTTTAGATTGGGTTGAGAGAGGGTTGTAGAGGTGGGTAGTCTTAAAATATTTTTCCCAACGTTACTCTCTCTTTAAATATTATTATTCTTCTTTTATGTTTTCTTAACTTGATTTCATTGGATGCTAAAATGATAATTATTTTAGGTCAATTTTTTTCTCCAGGACTATTGAGACAATTAAAATGGCTGGGACCACTTCAAATGGGGAATGTGTTGTAACGAAATGGAATAGATCAAGCCCTCAAGTAATTGGAGCACCATTAACATATCATGAAATCGGTTTTGATCCTATGACGCAGGTGGATACAAAATTATATGTCCACTGCTTATGTGGCGCACCACATATGCAAGGTTCCACCATCATTTAATTTATTTATTTAATTAATTCAATCTTCTAATTAATTATATAAACCTGAACCCTAAACCATGAACCATTCGGGGTGAATCATGAACCACTCGGGGCGGGTTAAGTACGGGTCGCGTAATTTTTTTTAAATTATATAAACATAAATCCTAAACTATGAACCTAAATCATGAACAACTAGGGCCGGGTTCGAGTTCGGGTCGGGTTGAGTTCAGGTCGGGTAAAAGAAATTAATATAATTAATAAAATTGGGTAAACTATGAAATATATATAAATGAAAAGATTGAATTAATTAAAGAAACTAATTAAATGATGGTGACGCTCCATATAAGCGGTGGACATATAAATTTGTGCCCACCTGCAGGCATATGATCAAATTCGATCATGAAATTACTATATGTGTTTGAATTATCATTTCACTTTTAAAAAGAAAAAAAAAAGAATGTGTTAGGATTCCACCCGGTAAAATATATTTTAGGATGCTCATAAGCGGCTTTGTTAATTTCGAGAATAATGTTTTTTTAGATAATTATATTCGAGGGCTGTGTTTTAAGAACAATAACTTTTTAAGTTTAAAAATATAGAATAAGGCTAGGTCTTGTATGCACCCGGGTGCACCGTACACTCATAGTACTTTTTAAAAGCGTGTAATTTGTTATGTTGAAAAGTGCGACTTATTTATACAGAAAAGTGTAATTGTTAATATGAGAACATAATTGCATGCTTCTATTTGGAATATTTACATGTTTTTATTTTGTATAGTTGCATGCTTTTAAAATACACTATGAATGCACGGTGCACTGGATGCACATGAGACTTACTCATGGAAGTAATACTCTCCGCAGCAATAGTTGTACCATAACTGGCTGTCGTTTTGCTCATTCCGCCATTCTTCTTCTTTTTCCGCACCAAGAGCACACGCGTAGCTGCGGGCCTGCGCTAATACATACATTCAGACACCAATCCCTATATGTGTATATGTATAAATAAAAAAATAAATATTTTATATTTATTTTCCTCTCTCTAGAGTCTAGATCATCGTCTTCTATCTTTGCTGATTGCCGGTAAATCTCGGAACCCTAAACCCTGACCTAGGTGTGAAATCCATGGAGCAGTTTAAAACAATCGGACGGGAGTTGGCGATGGGATCGCAAGGCGGATTTGGGCAATCGAAAGAGTTCCTAGACCTCATCAAATCCATTGGGGAGACCCGCTCCAAATCCGAGGAAGACCGCATTATACTACGCGAAGTCGAAACTCTGAAAGCTCGATTTAGTGATCCAAATACCCCCAAATTCAAGCTCAAAGAGTACATAATTCGCCTCCTCTATGTCGATATGCTCGGCCATGATGCCTCATTTGGATACATTCACGCCGTCAAGATGACGCACGATGAGAACTTGCAGTTGAAGAAAACAGGATATCTGGCCGTCACTCTCTTCTTGAATGAAGACCATGATTTGATTATTCTCATTGTCAATACCATACAGAAGGACTTGAAGAGCGATAACTATTTGGTGGTTTGCGCAGCTTTGAATGCGGTCTGCAAGTTGATCAATGAGGAGACAATTCCGGCCGTTCTGCCTCAGGTCGTCGACTTATTGGCCCATCAAAAGGAGGCTGTCAGGAAGAAAGCCGTCATGGCACTTCACCGCTTTAATCAGAGGGCACCGGCCTCCGTTTCTCATCTCATCTCCAACTTCCGCAAGGTGCACATTCGATTCGGCTCACTTGTTTTTTATTGTTTAAAGACTTAAAGATGACAACATTTGTTTGGGCCTCTAGTGAACTATAGAGCAGAAAGCATAACAGCAGACTTAAGTTTTGATTGAATCTTGTGCCAAAAAACGACTCTTCCTGAGTTGAGAAAATTGAATATGTTAATTTTTAGGTGATCAGATGGAAGGATTCTTATTTTATATATCAAAAGAATGAACATGAGGGGACAAGTAGCTTCTGTGATCTATACAAAATCAATGAATTTGCAAAAATTCAGCACATCTGGAAGCTCCCGTTTCTCGATTAAATGCAAGATGGGTTTTTATGCAGGCTGGTTGGATTGCTAACAGGAACAGCTGTCTGCAGTTCTTCATTTTGTACATGTTTAAATTTGTCAAACAACTCATAGAATAGAACTACTCATTTTTATATGATTACTTTTCTACTAGCAAGAGTTAATACCTAAAACTAATATATTACACAATCAAAGTGGAAAGTTTGTGGGATGACGAGAGCACTATACTCATGCGTTGCCTCATGTCAATAATAAAGATGTTCAGATATATGACAATTGTATGGATGATGTGAGTGATATAATCTGAGAGGTAGAATCGCTTCATTAATCTGTATGTGCATCAGAAAATAAAACAATCTTGGCTGGAAGGAATCATTTTTTGTCTCTTAATGAATGATGTTGCAGAAGCTTTGTGATAACGATCCTGGTGTTATGGGTGCGGCACTTTGCCCACTGCTTGACCTTATTATGATTGATGTTGACTCATATAAGGATCTGGTGGTTAGTTTTGTAAACATTCTTAAGCAAGTAGCTGAACGCAAACTACCAAAGAGTTACGATTATCATCAGATGCCAGCTCCATTCATTCAGGTTTGCGTATTTTCATGTCCCATATTTATTTAATTATAAGATAGTGGCACTTTGATTCAAGTCAATATGTTAAAATTAAGGATCAGAATTATATTATTGGTGTCTGTAATCTTTATATTGTACAATTAAGTGAGAAATAGGGAAACAAGTAAGCAATTAACTAAATCTGAGGGCGTTTTAGTAAAATGCAGGATATTGACATTTCCTTCCAAAGGTTTGATTTTGTAAAGGAAATTGCAAAACAGCACACATTTTGGCAATGCAAACTTTAGTCTGGACACAAGCCGCATTCTATAAAATTATATCAGTGTCTTCAGTAATGTATCTGTCCACTAATGTATTTGTAATTTTTGCTGAAGATTAAATTGCTGAAAATACTGGGCCTACTGGGTAATGGTGACAAAAAGGCCAGTGAGCAGATGTATACAATCGTGGGTGACATAATGAGAAAATGTGATTCAACAAGTAATATAGGAAATGCTATTCTTTATGAGTTCATTTGCTGTGTTTCCTCATTACATCCCAACCCAAAGCTGCTTGAAGCAGCTGCTGATGCCATTTCAAAATTCCTGAAGGTCTGTATGTTCAACTTAGTTTCATTATCTTAAGAAGTTAAGGATCTTTTTTTTTTTTTATATGTTGTAACACTTCATTGTTTCCCATGGATAGAGTGACAGCCACAACCTGAAGTATCTCGGTATTGATGCTCTCAGTCGACTAATAAAGTTAAGCCCAGATATAGCTGAACAGCACCAACTGGCTGTTATTGATTGCTTGGAGGTAGATAATTCTTTTATTGTAATAGGTGGAAATCCACTTAATTTTTGCTTCTCTTAGTGGCTTTACATGCCTCCTTTAAGTAATAACTGTTTTATGTAGGTTTGTCTGCTTATTTTGTGGGTTCTTGTTATAATATTTGGTAATGCCAATGAACCATTCTCCCTTTTGTTTTGTTGGTTTTTTCTGCTCAGTGACATGGTTACATGTTAATTGAAATTCTGATTTTCGTTTTTACCCCCTTGTTCGTTGCAAAAATTATATTACGCTGTCGGAGAATGAAGCTTAAATTTTGAATCCTTCAAACATGAAAACTTTGTTACACTTGTATTTCTGATGCTTGTTGCAGTTGAAAATTGTGTCTTATTTCATGTTACAATCCCACATCGGATCCACAAGAAATTGTGGATGGGTACTTCAGTGGGAGTCAATCCTCCAATCTTGAGCTAGCTTTTGGGTGGAGTTAGGGCTTCCATTCTTGAGTGCCTAACAATTGGTCTGACCTGCCGGATCCTGGACCCAGACGTGGTACGGAAGAGGGCTACCTGGGGAAAGGGCCGCTCGACACCAGCTGCGCGGGTCTGCCTGGATCATTGAAGGGTCCCCAGAGTGAGAGCCGTCCGTGGACGTCCGGCTTTCAAGGGGGGTCAATTGTTACAATCACACATCTGATCCACAAGAAAGTGGGAGTCTATCCTCCACTCTTGAGCTAGCTTTTGGGTGGAGTTAGGGCTTCCATTCTTGAGTGCCTAACAATTTTGCACTCTGATTAATATGGGACTGGTTTGGGAAGAGATCATCTTACCACTTCTCAATGTGATTGTCACATTTACTTCAGAAGCATTTTGCTTTAAAAAGTCAATACTTGTAGATTATATTCCTTTACCAATTTCTTGGAATATTTTACCTGGAATATTAGTAATTAATCTGAAGCCCAAATTAAGGAGAATGGAGGTGGAACGACTCAGAATTATGTAGTTTAGTTTATCCTCATGTAAGAGAGATGTGGATAACAAAAAACATAGATTTGGGTTACCCAGACAACTGCTTTTAAAGTGGGGGCATTAGATTCTACTCCTTGTCTTTGGATCAGCTGTCCATTTGAGATAGATGAATGGTGCCAATTTAGTCTAGAGTGTATGGAAGTGGACAAAGAGGCGTTAAAAGGTTTCACAAAGAGAGAGAAATGAATATGTGATTTTGCACAATAACATACTTGAGAAGCATAATGAGAACTAACAGTGTAAATGTTTAAACATGTTCGATTTATTTACTCATTCTCCTTTCTTTTCTTTTCTTTTCCTATTCTCTGTATGTTAGTTTACATAGCTCTTTGGCGAGTCAAATAACATTTTATCACCCTGATTAGCAGATAAAAGAACAAAAACAGCTTATGACATATATTCTTATCTCTTATAGTTTTCTCTTATGATGCAGGACCGTGATGATACCCTAAAGCGTAAGACATTTGAGCTGCTCTATAAAATGACCAAATCATCTAATGTCGAAGTGATTGTAGAACGTATGATCGACTACATGATAAGCATCAATGATAGCCATAATAAAACTGAAATAGCATCTAGATGCGTTGAACTTGCGGAACAGTTTGCAACAAGCAATCAATGGTTTATTCAGGTTTTCTTACTGATATGTACTCTTTTCGTGAGTTTTGTATGTGATGTTACTTCTACATTTAAAGGAGTTTTTATTTTATTTGTCAGACCATGAATAGAGTATTTGAGCATGCTGGGGACCTGGTGAATACTAAAGTTGCACATAACTTGATGCGCCTAATTGCAGAAGGATTTAAGGATGATGATGATGCTGCCGAGAGCCAGCTTAGATCGTCTGCTGTATGTTTCTTTTTAATCAAATTGATGACTATCCTTTACTTGGTTTTCGCCCTCAAGCTACTAATCCGATCTCGTCATTTTAACTCTCAATATTGTTCAGTTCCACTTCCTTTGGATGTCATATTTTTGTAAACTAACTTACTAGATGGTGCTTCCTGATTACTATAGGCTGTCAATGAGCCAGATTCGATTAATCAAAATATAGTTTCGCCCTTTCCACAATTTCAAACTAGGGTTATAAACAATATTTGATGCAGGTGGAGTCATATCTTCGAATTATGGGCGAGCCAAAACTTCCATCTGCCTTTCTACAAGTATGTTTTATCACCTAACCTTTCATCTTTTCTCCCTTTTATGCTCTATATTTAATCGTTGCTAGTTTTTCCATCCACTTTTCTTCAATCATCCCCCTCTGTTATTTCTGCTTTACGTTTTTGCCTCTTCTTTATGTTATGACCTCTCTCTCTCTCCCTCATGTCGTCTATTATGCAGGTCATATGTTGGGTCTTGGGGGAATATGGAACTGCAGATGGGAAGTATTCTGCCTCATATATCACGGGAAAGTTGTTTGATGTGGCCGAGGCACACTCGACCGATGACACAGTTAAAGTAGGTATTCATTTTGTCACAATTTATAATCTTTCAATTCCTCTTGGCAAAATTGCCTTGGAGTATACTATAAAAAAATTGTAAACTAAAGACATTTGGTCTTTGTTTGGATTTTCACACAGGTCCCAAACTTATTTTTCTTGTCAACAAGTTTATATATGGTGGATACTTTTTGAAAGGACACCACCAAAGTCCAGACAGCTTGGTTCAAATTTCCTCATTTAATTCTATATGTGTTTAACTAACTTGGCTGTTCTGGTGATTTATAATAAGTAGATCATCCTGTTTAAAGACTAATGTCTGAGACATAAGTAGTGCACAATCTCTTCCTAGTCTATTAATGGTCCAAATCATTTTTTTCAGCATTTTACAAATTGATTCTGTTTATGCCTGACATATTTTTTTGTCTATGTTTGCAAATTCTTTTATCCTTCCTGGTGTCAAGGCATATGCAGTGACCGCGCTTATGAAGATTTATTCATTTGAAATAGCAGCTGGGAGAGAAGCGGACATACTACCTGAGGTAGAAATTTTGGATTATTTAAGCTGTCATTTATATGTACATGTAAAGCACATGGATTTAATAAGAGATAAAATGTTTCTTTCATAACGAATTATGCTGATGCATATGCTGTTATTTTATCTCATCTAGAACCAGCTATTTGTTTATATTATCTTGCTGGCACTGTGAGTGCAAGTTCTTTTTCCCTTTCATTTTTTAAAATATAATGCAGTTGAATCCTGGAAATTTCTTTTCACTGAGATGAGCCTAAATTTTACAGGTTCCACCTGTATATTAAAAAATTGAGGTAACAGAAATTTATTTTTTAAAGAAAAAAAGAAGGACACATGTGGTTGAAGTTACATGTCAGTTTTGCTTTTCTCATCCTTGTCAAAGTGGCTTTGTCTGACAAAATAGGACTTAATAATTAGTAGAGTACGAAAAAAGTTCAAAACCTTAGTGTTAAACCAATTTATTTTCATGCTAAATTTGAAGTAGTTTATACAATTCAGAAATATTTAATATTTCATTCTAGTTTTTGCTTAGGAATTGTAGTAAGTTGGAGACGTATATGCTTTCTTTGTAGTCAAATTCTGTTATTAGTTGAACAATTTTGAATTTTGTAACACCTTGATGCAGTGCCAATCATTGATTGAAGAAATGCTTGCTTCACACTCAACAGACCTGCAACAGCGAGCCTATGAGCTTCAAGCAATCCTTGGTTTAGATTCTCATGCAACTACCATAATAATTCCAAGGGATTCTTCTTGTGAGGATATCGAGGTAATATTTAGCATCTGAATAAAAGTTTAATTCTGTAGTTTTGACTCTGGGCTCAGAATTGTTAACTCAGTTTTGGCTTGACATATAGCAGTTACGGACTTCATATCTGATATCTTCCCAAGCTAGTCAGATGCTTCATACAATATTCCCTCTTACGTAATTGTTGAACTGTGTATTGTTTGCAGCTTGGACCCCTCTCAGTTCTGTATAATAAATCTTTAGATGAAAAGATGTAATATAATTTTTTTTTTTTTGTTGAATTGGATACACCAAAGTTAAGATGAATAGTGTGCGTCTATAGAATATATCAGTTTGCTTTCATTTGCACCAGTTAAAGGTCTGTAGCTTAAAAGTTGCAACCACAAAGGGATTATTAGATGTAGATAACTGTTACGATCCCACATCGAATCCGCAAACAATTGTGGATAGATAAAATAGTTGGGAGTCAATTCTCTACTCTTGAGCTAGCTTTTGAGTGGAGTTAGGGCTTCCATGCTTGAGTGCAGATAAATAACCTTATTAAGTTTCAGTTGTTATTACGAGGCATCCTTATGAGTCATTCAGTAATCTTTTCTACTCGATGGGGTTTTTGTAATGGGGTTGAACCCCACCTCACCCTTTTCTAATGATGAAACCACTAAGCTTCATGGCTAGTGGTACGTAGATGCTTGCCTATAAATGATATGATCTTGCTTTAAGATTATCAGAGTAACACTTGGGTGCATTACTGCACCAGTTGCATACTTGCATGGTTCAATAAAAATAACTAAAACCGGTCAGTGAAAACAACATACTGACCAGCTAATACCTTTTAGTAAAATAATTAATACCATTTAAAAATGAACTTGAGTTGCACGGTGCAACTGGTGCACATAAGTATTTGCCAATTTATCAATGTATCTGGATTGACATTTAAGAAGACTTTGCGTCATGGTTATATCATTCGTCCTATATTTGTTAAATTGGATTGTTGTGCTTTATTCTGGAGCTATTCCGATTATTCATCATATATGTTGATGTTTAGGTGTTGCTGTTCACTTTGTTGTCATTTAAGATATGATGGTGCTGTAAAATAATTTGAATCCATGACCAGTAGTGATATTCGTCTAATTTTTGTAGATAGACAAGGATCTTCCGTTTCTTGATGATTATGTCCAACAAGCATTCGAGAAAGGTGCTGAGCCATACATCCCCGAGAGTGAACGCTCCGGAATGTCAAACATGAGCGACTTCAAGAGTCGAGAAAATCATGAATCCTCAACGCACGCCCTTCGGTTTGAGGCATATGAGTTACCTCCTAAATCCACACTGCCTCCTGTAATAGCATCCTCCACTGAACTTGTTCCTGTGCCGGATTCATCTTATATTGCAGATATCCCCCAATCTGTCCCATCTGCCAGCTCATCAGATCTCAAGCTACGACTTGATGGGGTTCAAAGGAAGTGGGGCCAGCCCTCTTACTCATCTGTCACTCCATCTCCATCAAGCACCAACATTGTGAAGATTCAGAATGAGGCAAGTCCACCCGACTCAGTGAACAGTTCAAACTCAAAAGCAAAAAAAAGTATCTTCGACTCAAAAAAAACAGCAAGTAGAAATTTCACCCGAAAAGCAAAAACTGGCGGCTTCACTTTTTGGTGGTGCATCAAAATCCGAGAGAAGGCCCACTTCTTCTGGGCAGAAGGTTTCCAAAACGACAAATGCTGCTGTAAAAGTAGCATCCCAACCACCACCACCACCACCTCCGGATTTGCTCGACTTGGGTGATGAACCATCTGTTACGAGCGGTACACCAGCCGTAGATCCTTTCAAGCAACTGGAAGGCCTTCTTGATCTCACGCAAGATGAAAATACGACCTCAATAAAAGCTGGTGCAACTGAGGCACCCAATTTTATGTCTATTTTTGCAGATATGTCTCTTAATGATAGTGTTGGAAATCCAGTGTCGGACATAAATGGTGTTGGAGGGAGTACAGCATTGGAACAATTGAGCAAGGGACCGAATTTGAAGCAAGCATTGGAAAAGGATGCACGTGTGAGGCAATTGGGGGTGACCCCATCAGGTCAGAATCCCAACTTGTTCAAAGACTTGCTCAGCTAAAAATCGTGCTTGGATTTCTTAAGAATTGTTGCTTAATATCTGATTATCCACGTGACTAGTCGAGCTACATATGTTGATATGGCCCATTAAAATCAGTCAGAGATATGGGGGTTAATAATAATGTCTCATGTGTTGTGGTGAAATCACTTGTACTTTTGTATGTAGAAACAGAGTGAAAGATTGTAAGATTTCTTGAATTCCTCATAGAATGAACTGTTAAGCATTAAAGGGGGACTATTAACTCTTTAAGGATTCTACCTTAATACTTTTGTATTTCTTGTATTGAAGATGATTACCCTGTCTACGCTACTTATAAACGAATTCAAACGATTTGTCTTATTATAATTTTTTTGTATCAAAAGTACGTCGTTGGTTGAATTATGATTGCTATATTATAGTTTATCAAATATATTTATAGTTTATGGCCTGTGCACACCTCATCATTCACAACCCTCTGGCCGATGGAAAGTACATAAATTTTTTCTTAATCCAGAATCGATGGATGAAATTAAGAAGCCGAGTTATCAAAAAAGAAAAAGAAATCAACGTCGATATAAAACTAAAAGACGTCATGGGACTATTTTTGATTTAAACTCCAATTTCCAGTCACGTAATATATGATAATAAATTATTCAAATGCCAGCATTGCATTAGTATCAACAATGAAAAAATCAAGACCTTTAAATTACGCAATATGTATTTATTTATTCGTATTAATAATGTATGGGATACAATTTGCATTAATATGAATAGATAGAAGTAGAATATAATCTCAAATATCGATATTTATTATTATTGATCCATACAATTAATTATATATATATATATATATATATATATATATATATATGTGTTGGATCAAGGGCACTTGTTCTTCTTCTTCATGTCCTTATAGCAATGGCAGTCATCAGTACCTTTTTTTCCAGGGACACAATTGCAGGCCGCACAACACACCCCACACTTCTTCACGCATTTCTTCTTTAGTAATGCTTTCGAACACCTCTCTCCACACTTGGTATTGCACATTTCTGTATACATTTGTAATTTTTTTTTTTAAATCAGCTAGCTACATTTTCAAAATCAAACTACTTAATTAACTGAATGCATGCATGCATGGGAATATATAGCTAGCGTCGACACATGCCAAATTATGACTTAAAAAAGTAGCAATTTCAGGTCAAATTAGCCCACCCCTAGCGTCATTTGGGCTAATTTGGCCCGAAATTGCTACATTATAAAGTTTTGATCTTCGTTTTGCCAGCTCCTAAAGTTACAGTTCTTTAAAAAAAAAAAATCACATAAACCCTACACTACAGTACTACTATATTATAAGGTTAAAGTAATGATTGTATATTTAAAGTAGGTAAATGGGTGGTAACTAAACGATGGAGTAATAAATAAAAAATGAATAATATTGGTGTAGATTCGAAGTGTCATGCATGCCTGGAGCTGGATCATCTTGAGCAGTGGATTCAAGGAAGCCAGAGCTCAACACCATTAAAATAACAACAAAGCAGCCACCTTCATCTTTCTTTTCTTCCTTTCTAGTTTCACCACAAATTATATAATCACTTAGTTAAAACTAAAATATTCCTGAGAAATTGGGGACATATATAGAGGGGTATTTATAATTGAAGGGATTAATACATAATTACTTTAATTATACTGACACTCAAGTTGGTTTTGGGTGCATGCCTTTTTAGTCATTCTGATTAATTGTATATTGTTAAATCTACTTTTTACTTTTTCAGTTTTTAGTTTCTTTTCGTTTTGTTTTCATTTACATATAGGGATTTTGTTTGCTTTCTTTACCTTGTTTCTTTGTCTTCTCTTTTTGGGATTTTGGGAGGTGGATATGTATATGGATGGCCATGGGAGACTGATTAAGAAGAGATCTTGAGAATCAACGAAAATACTAATTTGAAGATATCGATTAATTGATTATTTTTTAATTATATTTTATTATTTCCTTTTAATAATATTTAGTTGCCTTGTTTTGTAGTTATATTAGGAGTTTATTATTATTGTTTTTTTTTGTTTCTTGTTTAGATGAATATTACTTATAGTAGGTGTGAGAGTGAGATTGAGATCACCGTTAACAAGGTGATTGGGAAAATCACTAATAAATAATGAGCGGGAAACTACGAGATCTCCGTAATACAAGGAAGTAAATCAAAATAGATTACAACAAAGATATATTCTATACATATCTACACTTCACAATTCAAAATTCAAATGATATTATCCCATATTATCTCTATTATCCCCCTTCAAGCGTTGCGTGAGATGTAAACAAACACAAAGCTTGGACCATAGGAACTCAAAAGGCAGGACGAGGGAGGCCCTTGGTAAAGATGTCCGCCAACTGAAGATGGGTCGGCACAAATCGGGTCGAAAGTTTTCCAGATGAGACCAATTCACGAACAAAGTGATAATCTAGGCCAATATGGTTAGCTCTCTTGTGTGCCACATGATTCTGACTCAAGACGATGACGCTTTTATTATCACACATCAAATGAGGCCGATCAGGAGGAAGGGCCTTGAGCTCACCAAGCAGGTTCGTGAGCCAAACTAACTCAGCTGCAACATTAGTTATAGCCCGATATTCGGACTCACAACTGGAATGAGCAACAGTGGATTGCTTCTTGGCACTTCAAGAAACGAAATTGCCCCCAAGAAAAATCGAATATCCATATGTCGAATTACGAGTCTCGATGTAATGAGCCCAATCAGCATCAGAGTAACCAACAATAGAGAGATCCGACCGACGAGTAAAAGATAGACCGAAGTGAAGTGTGCCCTTGACATATCGTAAA
This sequence comes from Stenogyne calaminthoides, assembly GCA_037126765.1. Lineage (NCBI taxonomy): Eukaryota > Viridiplantae > Streptophyta > Magnoliopsida > Lamiales > Lamiaceae > Stenogyne > Stenogyne calaminthoides. The sequence continues at coordinate 52,384,532 of JBBCBC010000001.1, forward strand.
ATACGCTTGACTACTAGAAAATGATCCTCGGTAGGAGAGTGAAGAAATTGACTGACCAGATTAACTGCAAATGAGAGATTCGGACGAGTGATGGTTAGGTATTGAAGAGCTCCCACGAGAGATCGATATAGTGTGGGATCACGAAATCGAGTACCATCACTAACAAGCGTTTCACCAGCAGCTAATGGAGTCCTAATCGGCTTGGACTCCAACAGCTCAACTCGCTCCAAAATATCATGAGCATACTTGGCCTGGCCGATGAAGAGACCGTCTGGAGTATACGAAACTTCTAATCCCAAAAAATAGTTGTGTTTGCCCAAATCCTTGATGGCAAACTCCTGATGGGTACGATCAATAAACCTCTGAAGCATAGAGACATCATTTCCAATCACAATGATATCATTGACGTACAATATTAGATATAGGATAGAGGTACCTCGATGAAGGAAAAATAATGCCGAGTCAGATCGGCTCTGGCAGAACCCGAGGCTGGATAGAAAAGTGCTAAATCTCTGAAACCAAGCAAGCGGGGCTTGACGTATCCCATAGAGAGCTTTTTTCAATCGACACACATGATCGGGAAATTGGGGGTCCACAAAACCCGGGGGTTGGGCCATAAAAATGGGTTTCTAGAGAATGCCATTGAGAAACGCGTGCTTAACGTAAAGTTGGTGGAGAGCCCAATTAAGCTGAACCGAAAGAGCTAAAATAACTCGAACAGTGGCTGCCTTGACAACGGGGCTAAAGGTTCAGTGCCCAAAATCTGTGTGAAGCCCTGTGCCACAAGACGGGCTTTGTGTCTTTCGATTGAACCATCTGCATGAAACTTCATGTGAAAAACCCACTTCGAGGCAACAATATTCGTGCCAGGGGGACGTGGGACCAATTCCCACGTTTGATTTGTGCGAAGAGCATCAATTTCTTTTTGCATAGCGGCTAGCCATTCTTGGGACTTGACAACTGACTTGAAACCACGAGGCTCAGAAGAAGCAACTAGAACAGACAGAAGGGCAGTGGAGACCAAATCAACTGGGTAACGAGGTTTGAAAACCCCTGCTCGAGCCCTTGTAATCATATGATGAGAAGGTCCGGGTGCTGCATACGGTGGAACGGCCTGGACATGCGGAGCTGGCTCGGGAGCAGCCGGTGCAGGTGGAACCGGGCCGGGAGTTTGGGGAATGTCGACCTCAGCTGTCTGAACAGGCGCATGAGGGCGATCAGGGGTCGAACCATCGTCGACCAGCGCATGCATGCGAGATGGCCAAAGCATGAGAGGGGACAGATGACCATGCATGGAAGTGGCTGGACGTGGCATGATGGGCAAGCATGCAGCATCCAGAAAAGTAATCAAATCACCATCAGTAGATGAAGTAGAGGCTGTAGAATCTGAAAATGGGAAGACATTCTCATCAAACTGGGCATGACGCGTAATGAATACCCGAGAAGAAACCGGATCATAACAATGGAAATCCTTGTGCAAACTGCTATATCCCAGAAAAATACAAGGACGACTGCGAGGTGCCAATTTGTTTGCTGCATAATCACGGAGATACGGATCCAAACGGCTTAAAAATTGCATAATTTGGTGGACTATCAAACATAATCTCAAACGGAGACTTATCACTGAGAATGGATGAAGGAAACCTGTTTATCACAAAAACTGTTTTAGCAAAAGCATCAAACCAGAGTGAGGCAGGTGCATTAGCATGAAACATCATAGATAACCCTGTCTCAGAAATGTGATGGTGTTTCCGTTCTGGTCGACCGTTTTGCTAAGGCGTATGAGGGCAGGATAAACGGTGATGAATACCATTCAGAGACATAAATTCATTAACTCAGGAATTCACAAATTCAGTTCCCCCATCACTTTGAAAGACTTTGACAGTAGTAGAAAATTTATTGCAAACAAACGTGTGAAATCGAACCACACATCAAAAAATTCAGACTTAGCACATAAAGGAAAATGCCAAGTAAAATGGGAATAATCATCCACAAAAGCAGCATAATAACGATAACCATCACAAGTAATAATCGGAGCAGAACCACACAAGTCACAATGAACTAAATCAAGAACATGAGCATCACGTTTATCATTCAATGTAAAAGACAATCTTTTACTCTTGGCCAACTGGCAAGAGAAGCAAACACTAGGATCCGGTAATAAAGATGTAACATTCAGATGTCCTAATTTATTTCAAAAGAGAAATTACAGAAAATGGGACATGCCCCTGGCGTAAATGCCATAAATTGTAGTTAGTTTTTAAAACCTTGGTCCGAATAACTGCAACCAACACAAGAATCCCTCCATCAAGAACATAAAACCCTCTGTCACATCTACCTTGAGCTAGAATTCTCCTGGTGGCCCGATTCTAAATGGCAAAATATTTATAACAAAAAACAACATCAACAGGATAATCAGAAGTCAATTTGCTGATAGATAATAATTTTTTTGTGAATTCACTTCATAGACTAGTACCAATATGAGAAATTTGTAAAGTGTCACCATTACCGACAATTATAGAACCTTTACCAGAATATGATTCAAATTTCTCCAAGGCAGACGTCTGAGAGGTCATATGAGCTGAGGCACCGACATCCAAATACCAGTCAGAGGAGGGCTCAGAAACGTTGCAAGAGGTGTTGAAGGCCTGGGCAAGTTGAGCAGTGGAAGAATTCCGAGCATTAAGAAACTTGGGGCACTTATCCGCATAATGCTCCCCTCGGCAAATTTGGCAACGAGACACATGGGGTTTGCAACCCCCACGTCCTCCGTTAGGGTTTGAACCGCTCGAGGGCCCATGACTAAAGGATGGTTGCTTCTGAGCATAAGTTCCATGCTGCTGACTATAAGTGGAATCACGCTGCTGTTGGTGACTAGAATTCCAATTGCTAGGGGAAGATTACTGGCCATTGTTCGAATTATGAGAAATTGTGTGATCCGAGATAGAACCATTAGGGCCACGATCATTAGCCACAAAAGCAGCAGGTACCGAGGCGGATGAACCTTCCATCGAGCGAATCATAATATCATATTGAATAGCTTGATGGAGAATGTTACGAAAAGAGGGTACCGGAACCATCGCCATACGGGTATCGGCGAAACTGGCGAATTGAAGCCCAAGACCCTGAAGAAACCCATGGCTTTTGTCGGATTCTTCAACGGCACGCCGATAGCGGCCAAAGAGATTTGAATTTTCGGTCGTACTCCTCGATCGAAAGTGAGTCACGCATGAGAGAGAGAAGTTGCTCGCGTAATTGATTTGCCTGGGATATTGATGAGTGAGAAAAAGCTGCTTTCAAGAGCGAGCCAGGTCGTGCGCGAGGTTGTGCAATCAACAGCCTCCGCCATAGCTTCTTCCGTGAGTGTAGAGAAAAAGAATGCTAAACAATTTCTGATCCAAGCGGCGTACGCGGGGTTCGGGAGATGGAACCGTCCGCCACAGTGACAGTGAGGGGAGGGGAGACCGTCGATCCATCAATAAACTCGAGTAAGTCGAAGGCCTCTATGGCAGGAAGTGCTTAACGTTTCCACGCAAGAAAATTGGTGGAATTAAGATGAATGGGTATCATTGCACTCATAGCAGCGATCGGGATCGGATCGGTGGATGAGGCGGCCATTGAGGAAGGTGAAAAGTGTGGTAAAGGGTTCTAGGTTACCAACGAGAGAAAGAGATCACGCAAGAAACCGCCGAGTGTGACGGAGTCCAGGTCACCGGCGAGAGAGATTTAGGGTATGACGGCGGCGGTTATTTTGGAAGCTAGGGATATTATCCCATATTATCTCTATTAGTAGGTCTTCTTTAATATTTATCTATTGAAATGATATTCATTATTGTAATACGGCGGTTGATTGAATGAAAAAGATAAGAAAAAGAGATTGTAATCTCCATTTTATAGGTCTCTCCTACGATATTTGTAATAATCAATGTAACTGATTATCATTATTCCATGATCCCACTGCATCAGTTTGGTAGCAGTAGTCGGTAGGCGATCCTATCGTGTTGTTTAGGAGAGGCGATCAACATCATGTCGACAACATCGCTCAAGTTATCGAACTAGTGGATGCGTTGATAACAAACATGACAGACTTCTGTCTACAACAACAACAGATTTTGTTGGCGCTCTTGGGACATGACACAACCACTGACAGCACGACCATGATTGTTCGAACTCCTTGTATGTTGTCATCGTCGTTAATTTTAACGACGATGACATCTTTTTGTTGCAGAGTTTTCCCCGGTTTATGATACATATCCAGATAATTCTCTATGATACTAAGATGGACAAGTCTCGCTTCCACTTTTATGATATGGAACCCGGACAAGCCATTTCCAAATTATGATATGGAGTCAGATGACTCATTTTTTATTTATAATACGGAACCAGATGAATCGCTTCCGATGGAATATATCGATGCTGTTATGCGCACGTGTTTGGTTCCTCAATGTCCATGCTTTGCACCATGCACTGATTTTGCATCACAATGTAACTATTATTTTTACGTTGTTTTTGAAAGTGATTTCATTGACAACCTTCAGATAACTCCACCTGACTACCGCCTCAAGGTACTAAGTTACATCCGCACATTAGATATCTTTGAAGTGAAATATTTAGAATCATTGTTCATTATTGATTCCACTGGAGATGAGGACGAATTGTCTTGACCCCGAGAGAATGATGAAGACGAGATCTCGAGGATCAACGAAGATACTGGTTTGAAAATATTGATTGATTAAATTATTATTTATTTCTTTATTATATTTTATTATTTCCTTCTTATAATTATTAGTCACATGTTTTGTAGTTACATCATCATCATCATTTCCTTAATTTAGATGAGTATTATTTAGGCTTAATTGTAAATAAAATCACAATATTTTTTAAAAATTGTAATTCAATCTAAATTTTTCAGTTTGGTAAATAGAGCCACACCTTTATGATTTTTGGCAATTCGAGCTTACAGAGATTATATTTCTTGATCTTAAGTGACGTGATATCAACCTGGAACAGTAAAGCTTATGGGAAGTATATCGCTTCACCTTTATAATCTTTTGTCAGGCAGAAAGTCGTGTTATTTTCAGTCAAAACTCAAGAAATATACACCTTGTAAGCTCGAATTGAAAAAAAAAATGTAAAAATGAGGTTTTATTTATTTACCAAAATTGAAAAGTTTAGATTAAATTGTAATTTTAAAAAATATCATGATTTTATTCGCAATTAAGCCTATTATTTATGGTAGGTCCTTTTACTATTGTTATCTATTTAAATAGTATATTATACTCCCTCCATCCCATTCTTAACCGCTATGTTATTGTGTGCTCAATTTTTAAGAAAAAATGATAAAATATTGAGGGTGGAGAAAGTTGTTTATTAGTATTTTATATGATAAAGTGATGAATAGTTGGGGTAAAAAGAGTTATTTATTAGTATTTTATGTGATAAAGTGTATATTTCCATTTAAAGGAATGTTCAGTTAAAAATGGGACGCCCAAAAGAGAAATAATGCAGTTAAGAATGAGATGGATGGAGTATTGATTATTGAATGAAAAAAATCCCCTCATCTCTACCCCTTCCCTCCCTCTCCCCCTACACTCTCTTCAATAGTGTAGGAGTATTTACAAATCCCCTCATCTCTACCCCTTCCCTCCCTCTCCCCCCTACACTCTCTTCCCTAGATTCTCAAATCTAAGTATTTGTAAATCCATTGGAGAATGATGATTTGCGTGTGAAATCCATGAATTTCAAATTCATCCACTCAAATGGAGCCTTAGAGATACATACATACTAATCCTAGATTTCACTTAACTGCTGTACTGTGTATAAAATGGTAATCTAACAGTGCATATATTAAGGCAAAAACTTCAATGAACGAACTCAATATTACTATTTAGTAGTGATACTCCCACACCACCAAATAACAATGGTTGATAATCCTAGGGATCATGGCCAAACTGGTCATACAAACAAAATAATATTCATATGCAGCAGCTGTAATCATATAATAATCTCATTTCCTTTCTTACCTGATTAATAATCCATCGCTTACTAAAATAACTTTCATACATGCATGCATGACCAACATGTCATTACAGAGATTCCCAAGGACATCTAGATATTCATACTACATACCAACCCACCCAAATCAGCAAAACCTCAAAGCAGCTTCAAGCTCTTTCTCATCTTGGCAATTATATCCAAGTAGGTAAGCCCGGGCTGATACACAAAAAAACACCAAAATTTTAATCAATAGATAAGGACAATATATAACTGGGGGGTGGGGGGTGGGGAGTAGCTACATACCAAAACGGCCCGATCCCATAAAAGGCTCTGCCTCATCTCCCGCACCACCTTGCAGTTGTTCCTGAATTTTCAAATGACAACAGAAATGCATTATCATTAAAGATAAATGTGTTAAATGCAATGAAATAGGATCTCAAATTATATTTGATTTGACCCATATAGACCATATAACTCATCTTTTTCTTTCTTAGCATATAAGTAAGGGGATATTTGCTAAAATAATTTCAGATTTATGCATACATGATTTCAACATGATGACTTGCCTGAAGCTTTTAAATCTGAAAGGATGGTCGGAAGATTAAAAGGAAGAAAAAAACCAATAAACAGAAATCCGTTTACAACCCCATATATGCACACATTCAAAAACTAAAAGACACAGGAAAAATTTCTTACAGCATCGGGTTCCATTTCAGCTGGTAATAGTATTCTGTCAAAACAACGTCCTGAGATAGTGCAGACCAAGAGTTCATTCGTAGGATCCATAATAACTTCTTTGCATGTATCATCACAAACTGCACAAAGAGAGAGAAAATTCAATAATGTACAATTATCCTTAACTAATATCCTCAACAAATTCTTCAGCATATCAACATATTCTGCGGAAATAAATGCTATGTTAGATTTGGGATTTGAAAGCTGGATTTGGGATTTCGAAATCTAAATATTGTTCTATTTTGGGATTTTAGAGTCTGGTTTTTGAAAACCTAATACATATTACCCTACAAATATCATTTTTTCTCCATCACACTCTCCCCAGTACCCAATAATAAAAATATGGTTTTTTTACTCCCACTCTTCTTTTTTTTATCACTTTCTGCACCTTTTCTTCTCACTTTTTACAACTTCCAATAGAACACACTAGTTATTACGCAATCATTCAATCATTACAATTACAATCAACAATAATATAATAATACAACATCACACACTCTTAGCCATCAATTTTACATAAAATTAAATCCTACCCTACTTAAATCTCAAACAAACACACACCATTACTATTTAACATGATTTTGAAATCCGGATTTCAATATCCTCAAAATCCTGAAACATACCCAAAGAGAGGCTGCTCTTACCATGAACATTTCCAGTCTTCTCACACACAAATACATCCCCAATTTGATAGTATGCACAATTTTCCCCAGAGCATGCATGATTCTGTACACCTGTTTCAGCCAGGCCTCTGCTACTCTTCCACATTGAGACTTGGTCAGCGAGTGTCTTGTCAAGAATTATACGATCATCATTCACCTTAACATCAAGCAGAATACAAAATCTAAGCGAAACAAGCTTCTTAAAAATAAAATAAGAATGTTAAAAAGAGAAAGAAGAGAAACAACAACAATAATGATGGTGATGATTGTACAAAAAAGATATTAGCAAAAAGATAATCATAGGATAATCAAAGTCGATTGACCCATTACCACGAAGAACTTGAGCTAGAAGTTCAACAAGTTCAATTCAGCTTATTTACAAGATTTAGCATGTCTCTCACAAATGCCAAGGGAATATTACAGGAAGGAGAGTAACAACCAGTAAATAATGATGAAGATGGTGCTGATTATACAATGGTTATGTTGGTCCTACTGTGTTACCAATGTGACCACATTGAGAATTTGCCCTTTCTCTAACGACTAACTTCTTGTGGTTCTTTGTATTGTAATAACTATATTTTCTATCACAAGAGTTTATTCTTGTGCAAAAATGTATTTAGTCTTCCGATGTTTATAAGGTGTTACTCTAAGTGTTATCACTAAGGGTCTCTTTCCAAGACGAGCAGGGGTGAATAAGGTCATATATAATAAAAGGTAAAAGAAAAAGAAATGTGACAAAGGAATAGTTGGGCCCAAAAGTGACTCAATGGAAAAGTATCACTGGTCCAAAAGTGACCAAGTGACCAAACTAGCCGACGTGGCTGTGTAGCAACTATCAAACAAGCCTATCTAATAATATACAAGTAAGAACAGCTCATCTATTACCTATAAGAGTTTATGTCTAAGAGAGAAGGGGGCATATAGTCAAAGGGATCATCAATCAAGAATCTGTAAATTTCTTACAGAATATGATGGTGGCTTAAGACAGGACATATAAAAAAATACTGTATAAATGTTAAAAAAAATTGTCGGGGGGAGAGAGGTGGGGGTGACGGATTTTTTTTACTCTAGTAATACAGTGCGTCTAACTTAGCAAGGAAGATATAAGCCCAAATGTGTATGCGTATGTGTCTGAGAGAGAGAAGGGAGGGAGAGAAAAGGAGAAAATAACAGTGGCACTATCTTAACATGACGGATCAAATAAACCAGCAATTCAATGGTTTATCAATAATATGTCCAATCAATAGCAATAAGAAATTACAAAAATTATAAGCAAATAACTAGATAGGTGAACAAAGTAATAAAATGAATAGATAAGACAACCTGAGAATATTCCGATGAGTAGTGTGTGAGTGTGTGTGTGTGTGTTTGTATGTATATCATGTATCCAATTGTGTGTATACGTATACATGTGCGTGTGTATGGATATAGAATAACTATGTCCCATGTAAACTTAGAATCAATAGAGATTCTTAATATTGTCATGAGAAGTTCAACCTTACATCCATTAAACTCATCTCCAAGTATAAAATGGCATATCAATAAATACATAATGTGTTCACCTGAGTACGATTAGGCGCTTGGCTTCTTTTGGCCACCTGCATTTGGATGTAATATTCTTTGAATTCAGAAGGGCAATTCCGGACAAACTCTGCCATGTCTTCTACATCACGCTGCAGATATGGGCAAGCAAGTAATTTCAGAATAAAAGTTGTGCAAAAACGGCAATATATGAAGTTGAGATAAAATTTACCTGAATGTAAAGCTTCTTCCAAGAACATTCTCGCGGCCTTTTTGGAAGCAGTAGACCCCACCGCATGCAATATCTACAAAAAGTACCACCTATAATGATTTCTTTGAGGAGGATTAAATCATGGGTGAGCAAGAGGCACATATTTTAGCTGATGTCCAACAGCTACCATGACATTAGACTATAAAATACAGGTTAACTGCACGAAACCCATCGTGGTTTGGAAAATTTGCGTGAATCCCTCGTGATTTATCAAATAAAGCTAACTCTCCCTTTTTTCAGAATTGAACGGTTTTATCTATTTCTTCTATATCCTGTATGCCTCAAGACTTCAGTATTTGGAAAAACAAGATACGTGAAATAGAGGAAATAGATAATACCGGTAACTCGTTTCTGGGAACCATGGGGAGATTTCGCGCAATTTCCAAAACCACGAGAGGTTTTTAGCGAAATATTTCCAAACCACGAGGGGCTTTCGAGCTTTTAACCCTACAAAGTCCTTCTCGTGTAGTTATCAAACTTCCCAGGGGGAAAAAGCAAAAAAGATATGCACAGTCAAACATGACCAAATTTATATTCATTCATTTAACTTTTCGGGGAGGTGAGGTGAGGATGGGTATGTAGTACTAACAGGCGGCATACAATGACTCATCTGAAGCAGCAAAATTTAGGAACCTACAAACCAATGAGCACGAAACAAGGTCCTGCAGTTCAATTTTCAGAAAATTATAAAGCTCGACCAATAAAAAACAAGATCCACTAGTAAATAAGTTCAAATATAATGTTGGGACCTCGGAGGAGAGAAATTTGAGGATGTGATACAACAATTCAGGAGGGACATGGCAGAAAATCCCGTTTCTATCCGCTTTGGGATCAATTTTCTTTCGCCTTTATGCCTCCCAGGTCCCTCATCACTTCTGATTTTCTTTGCTTCCTGCTGTTCCTTTTCCTCCTCTTCGTACAGGTCACTTACTTTTCCCTCCTCAATACGCGACCTCTTTGCATCTCTCCCTTCGTCTTCCTCTCTCTCTATCTCTTCCTGGACCACATCATCCAAAAGATCCAATTATATTTTCATATACTAGATATCTAAAAAATATTAGAAATCAAAATAATATAAACCCTTCAAATTTATTCAAAGGCAATAAAGAATGCAACATAGACACGGATACATACACATCCTTGACACATCAAGTACATTAACAAAAATTAGCAGAGGACATGATCTTTTCAAGAATAGAAACCATGACCATGTAGTGTATGCTAATAAAATGTAAAGCTGGAGTGCATGACTGTTTAACACAAATATATACCATTTGAAAGCATATAAAATTGAATAGAGAATCTGAAATCAGAGACATTTGATATTTTCAATAACAAAATTAATCTGATAATAACGTGTAATAACCGATACATGGCCAAAGCACATAAGATATGGTCATTTCAAAATATTTAAAAATAGAAGGACAAAAAAAAAAAAACTGACCCCCCAAAATTTTGATACAGAGGTTTACCGAAAAAAAGAAAAAAAATCGAGAAGCATTGGCTTCAATAAACGTTTAATTTTTGCCGGAAAAAACAAAGTTCCAGGAGATTAACAAATTAATATAGAAATTATGAGGAAACTATAAACAATTATAAGCATATCAATAGCCCACAGGTTAAAACAGCTGCACATCAGCATATATCAAATTCAACATGTATCAGGAAAAAAAGTACAACAAAAACAAATAAACATAATAAAAGTTTTGTCGAGGAATTTATACCGGATCGGAGAGCTCAGAGAGGACTTCGGATTCGAGGAAATGCGCAAGCCTTGCATCTTCATCGTCGGAAGCCATTATAGTTACGGAAATTTATTAACTTTTTCAAGAAGTAAAGAAAGTCAGAGAATATGCAAAGAAGAGTTACTGCATATGTATAGATGATTTCAACGATGTGTTGTGGGCAACGATCTCCGGCGATTTACGATGGGGAACGTCGGTGAATCAGGACCGTTGATTGAATTGCGGGATGAGTATCATATTGATTACAAGTGGATGAGATTGCAGATTGGAACGAGACATGGTGCGAAATTCGGGCACTGGGTCGCGTCAAAGCACATTCGGGTCGGGTTTTGAGTGATAATATTAGATGCTTTTTATCACAAGTTTTCAGTGAAATTTATTTATGAAATTTATTTATGGTATAAAATGCATATCATTACACTTATATAGTGATATTACTATTTTTATAAATTACTCATTCCGTCTTATTGTAATTATCTAATTTCTTTGAGTGGGTCTCTTGTGCACCCAAGTGCATCGTACACTCATACAATTGAATGACTCATTTAAAAAAATATTTGACTCATTGAATATATTAGACATGTTCTGTGGATACATGGGTAGAGTTGGAAGATTCGTGCATCAATTACACATGAGACTTTGTCATATTCTTTTGGTTGAATGATTTAAGAAATAATATTAAAATTAGTGCAAACCCCGCGTGTCACGCGAGATGAAAGATGAAAGAAAAATTTTAAAGAACGCGCAGGATGGAAGATAAATTTAAAGAATTTATATAAATATATGAATTTAAGGGGTTTTTTCTAAAATAAAATAAGAAGACAAAGTCTAGTATGCAAATTTGTATATATACAAAAATTTTAATTTTCAACCAAATTTTATAATTGATGAATGTAATACAAAATTGAGTGGTTCATGGTTCACTCATCCCGACTAGTTCATGGTTCACCTAGCTCAAATATGTCATAATTTAGGGTTAATTATTTAGTGTTTAGGGTGTAATTGATTGATTTAGAACAATTTTATAGATTTTCATCTATTCAAATTTGCACACTAGACCTACTCAAATAAGAATTAAATGAATAATAGTATCAAATCAGAATTTTTTATAATACTTTTTTTCAAATTCAATTGTTATTTATTTTGAGAACATTTAATATGTATTATTGATTTTTATATATATATTTTTTAATATCAACAGGACAAAAGAAAGAATTTTTCCAACCAAAACGACATTAAGGGGAGTTGAGAAATTGGTGGATATGGATTATCATACTTTACGTGAGTTATTAGTCAATAACTATTGAGATAATATGGAAATAAATATTTGAGAGGGAACACATTAACCGTACAAATAAAAAATAATTATTCTAAAATGAATAAAAGAAGAGGCACACTTGCATGAGACAGTCTCACTGTGAGACGGGACATAAGTTGGACATTAGCGTTTTAACACTTTGGGAGAGATGAGTGTTATTTGTACTATATTATACTCCGTCTCACACATGAGACCGTCTCATATAAGTTTTTGTCATAAAAGAAAAGTTAAAGGCGCATTAATTAAAAAAAAAAGAGATGGGGATACTAACCCTAAAAAATGTACCGTAAAGATTAAAATATTAAAAAAAATTATATTTCATAGTTTTATTACTACTACATGGCACTATTTGAAAAACTTCTGCTAATTACAATTTCGATTTTTTCATTATTCATAATATTATTTAATATCCCAATATTTTCTTAACCACCATGTTCATTGAAATTTAATATTTTAAATTTAATCTTACCTGGTTGTAACTATTTCACAGATACTTTTTTCTCTTTCACTCCTCCATCTTTTTCACCGTGCATATTCTATAGATTTTTCACGTAGAAAGATTGAGAATTAGTAGTTAAGATTGCACAATTTCAATTTTAAATAATTTAATTACTCTGTCAGTTTAGAAATGGGTGGAATAATGGATTTTCATGTTTAATGTGGGTATGTTTAGTCGAAGGCATGAAGAATTAATCATAACTAAGTTGAGATAATTTGGGGATAAATAAATTAAGAAAAAATTATGAAACAAAAAATATTTGAAACAATATTAAAAATGTAAACTCAAAATAAAATAATAAAATAATTGCAAATAATGATAGAGATTACATGTTTTTGTACTTGGGTTGCGATCTATTAGCGCCAACATTTGGAGGAGATATTGATTTTGGGAATCAATATTTCGTTAATGCAGTCCGTTAAAGATTAGTTGTCAAAGACCTTTATGATGAATGATCTTGGTGAAGCTTGCTACATTTTAGGGATCAAGATCAATAGGGATAGATCCAAGAGGATGTTGAGGCTGTCACAGTCCACCTATGTAGACAAGGTGTTGAAGCGTTTTGCGATGGAGAACTCTAAGAGAGGGTCTCTGCCGGCAAATCATGGGATAAAGCTGTCAAAGAAGGATTGTCCTTCTAGTGAAGCTGATATCAATCACATGAAGGATGTCCCCATATGCATCTACATTTGGGTCAATCATGTACGTCATGACTTGCACTAGGCCCAATGTGGCCTACGCTGGTAGATACCAACAGAATCCGGGTGAGCCTCACTGGATTGCTGTCAAAGTCATTCTGAAGTATCTCAGACGAATTAAAGAATGTTTTATTGTCTACGATGGGTAGTCAGAATTAGTAGTAACTGGTTACGCTGACGCAAGTTTCCAATCTGATTGTGATGATTACAAATTACAGTCAGGTTATGTCTTCACTCTCAATGGTGGGGCGATAAGTTGGAATAGTTCCAAGCAAAAGTCGACCGCAGATTCAACAACCGAAGCTGAGTACATTGTTGTATCAGAGTGCCAGTTCTTGAGAGAACTAGGGGTAGTTCCGAGTGCCAGTTGTATTGAGACAACACTGGTGCGATTGTGCAAGCAAAAGAACCGAGATCAACAAACAGAAGCAAACACGTACTTGATCCAAGAGATCATAACGATAGGAGAAATTGAATTAGAATGTGTTTCCACTTAAGATAATTTGGTAGATTATTTCATCAAAACACTGAGTGTTCATGTACACTGATGCGAACGAGAGTTTTGGAATCGAGAATACGTGCAAGATTATTCACAAAATTGTCCCAAATTTGTCATTATAAAAAAATATTGTCCTATATTTTGCAAGATACGACATGATACACAAGATTATTCAAGATTAACAATATTGTCCTAAATTTATTATTTATTTAATTTTCAATTTTTGTCCTTTAAATTCATAGTTATCGAGTCGGTTAGATATATTTGCTAGATTTGGTCTTTTTAGATTAGAAGTAGTCCTTTTTCCTTTATATATGTTGCTGGACGTTTTTTTTTCTTTTTCATGATCAATAATAATAACTTTTCTCTGGACAATTTTGTCAAAACTAATCGTTCTCCTGCTGGTCTGAGTCAGGGCGTCGATTTTATCATGTTTTCTATTCGTTCTCTTGCTAGCCTGCACTAGGGCGACGAATTTATCGTGTTCCCAAATCGCGGTTCTTATCAAATTGGTTCTTTCATTGAGAGTATCTGAGAATTGCGACCGAAATTCTGCTACCATGTTAGTAACTGACGAGTTCATCGCCATGGGCGATAAGCTTGACCAGATTAATCAATCCCTCGAGCGTATGCTAAGGAGACCGCATCGCCGACAAAGGAAGGGGTTTGTTTATAAGTCTTCGTCAAAATCCCCGCACCGATCTTCGTCCTCACCGGAGAAGACATCCTCATGGCGTCACCGCCACAAGCCGTACACCTCTGAAATTTCAGGGATTATGCCGCCGTCCATCATCCCATCGCCACCACCATCAACCACCGTCCACCACCATCATTCACAACCATCATCCAATCTCCACCTTCGCCCCTCCAATCTCACCATCACAACCCCACGCTCTGTTCCTCGAATCGAGGTCACGCCCCTGCATCCATGTTAGTAGAATCGCCAACCACCGCCAACAACAGCGACAATCGTCATCCATTCGTCGCACAGTCACGCCACACCACTATCCAACCCGACCGATCACCGCCTCATCAGCCACCACAACCAATTCGCGCTCCCCCAGCGTCCGCCGATCCATCCTCCACCTCCCGCAAATTCTTCGATGCCAAATTCGTCCACTCGCACTTGTCGACCACCGTTCCGACATCACAGCGCGCCCCTCTGCACAATGCAGCAGCCGCGAGAGTTGATTTGGGCGTTGATGCCCTAGCCATACGACGTGACCTTCTCGCATCAGATGGGTTTCTCAAGTGGTATGGGCCTCTTTCTGATTATGATTTTGATGTTGGCCTAGATATCAATTCTCCTGTTGAGTTTCTAGAGCCTTCTTCTACAAATAAAGGTACATTTGGGTCAACTTTTAATTGTAATAAGAATAAGGCCACGGTTATTGACACCACCCGGATGATTAGAACAACACCCTAAATATTTAGTACACCCTCCCCCGAAAAGTCATTTTAACCTTTAAGAGAAATCCTAATTTTCCTCCTACAGCCACCCCGCTCCCCTGCCCCTTCTTCTCTTTCCCTTCACTTTTCCTCATATGCCTACAAAAAGGCAAAAACCCTCCGCCCTGCCCATAAATTTCTCCTCCTCCTCCCCCACTTCCCCCCAACACGCACACCCCACTTTTAAAGCCGCCCCATTCGCTCAGCGGCCTTCTCATCCGCTTGATTCCGACGCCGCCCTCTGCTCCCTCGACGTCCTTTGTCCCGCTGCCGCCCCTGTACAGGTTTGTATTTTAATTTTAATTATTTTTTCTTATTTCGCACATGCAACAAAACCTTACTTCCCGGTATATATATCTTCTTGTTTGGTTGGGTGGTTCAAATTTTTTTTCCCAGACCTATTGTTCTAAATACTCATAATTTTTTTTTTGAACTTTTCGATTTTTTTCGCAATTTTTTTTCCGAATTTCTTACTTGTATTCGAAATTTTTTTCCAATTTTTTCAAGAAAATTTTCCAATCTTTATTTTTCGTGTTTCTTTTCCGACATTTGAACATTTTTTTGAAAACATTTTTCGAAATATTTTTCTTTTTCGAAAATTTTAACATATTTGGAAAAAAAAAAAAAGATTCAGTGGTGACTCGATATGGAGTCGGTGGTGACTCGGTATGGACTGAGTGATGACTCGATAACTGATGATGGGTGTACAAACTAAAATTTGAACGAATTGATTGTTAAATTGATAAATGGGTAGTGTTGTCTTTTTACACGTAAAACTTTTTGTTAAATTTTTGAAGGGGATGTACTTACTAATTGAGGCGGTGTTAATAACCGCGGCCTAAGAATAATTCACTTGGGTGTCATGATTTTTTTTAATCACGATGGGCCTACTACATATTGGAAAAAGTCAGAACTTATGCAGGTTGGACCTACTAAGTTTAATGAGTTTGCTGGGCCTGATCTCTTTAATGGGTCTGGTGGGTCTTTCTCTATTTATGTGATTGAAGAGAAATTTGGGCCTGAGTTTAATTTAATAGGGATTGTTAATAATATTTCTAAGGTTGGAATCAATATTTCTGATGAGCCTAATTATTTTCCTGAACCTTTTGAGGATGATATCAATGTTTGGCTTACTTATTTGGAGGATAGAAATGAACCAATTGGGCTTCCTACTTGGGATGAAGAAATTAGCCCGTTGGAGGCCGACAATTCATTTGATAATTTTTGTGAAGATGGGTTGATAGATTTTTTGGAAGGATTTAAGCTTTGGAATGATAAGGAGAATTTCGGGTCTTTGACTTCTGATGGGATGGACCATTTTACCGAATCTCCATATTATGATGGACCACCTATTTATGATGAGGAACCCGTAATTGATTTTGTGCCTCCTATTTTTTATGACGAGTTTGAAGACAATCCTTGTGAAATTGTTGATATGGAACATGGTGACGATGCAAATTTTTCGGGTTTTGATACGACATCCACCAAGTCCTACTTCGATGAAGATAAAGGTTTTGACTCCCATAATAATTATTATTATTTTTTAATTAATGATACTTATTTTGTTGGCAGTACTATTAAAAATCTGCGTTATCGCCTAAAGATTTTTGGCCACATCCGAATAGCTGATAATTTTGATCTCAATTATTTGGTGGCAATAAGTCGGCGATTAGATGAAGGGGAGCATTTAGGCTCGATGAGAGAGAGTTCCCAAAATTGGTCATTGAGGACAAAGACGATCTTGAAGGGGATGAGAATGATGCGTACGAGAGTTTTGGACCCGAGAATACGTGCAAGATTATTCACAAAATTGTCCCAGATTTGTCATCATCAAAGATATTGTCCTATATTTCGCAAGAGACGGCATGATATGCAAGATTATTCAAGATTAACAATATTGTCCTAGATTTATTATTTATTTATTTAATTTTCAGTTTTTGTCCTTTAAATTCATAGTTATCGAGTCGGTTAAATACATTTGCTAGATTTGGTCCTTTTTAGATTAGGAGTTGTCCTTTATCCTTTATATATGTTGCTGGACGTTTATTTTCTTTTTCATGATCAATAATAATAACTTTTCTCTTGGCAACTTTGTCAAAACTAACCGTTCTCCTGTTGGCTTGAGCCAGGGCATCGATTTTATCGTGTTTTCTATTCGTTCTCTTGTTAGCCTGCGCTAGGGCGACAAATTTATCGTGTTCCCAAAGCGCGGTTCTCATCATACACACTAGACATTTGATGGTCTAGGGGTTAGACATGTAGGTGATTGACTCTAGTCCAAGTGGGAGATTGTTACATTAGTGTCCTAGAAACAATTTATTGTAAGGACATAATACTCGATAATATTCATTTTGATTTAATATTATTATCCATTTAATATTAATGTATGGCAATACACCTATTCAAATATTATGTTTGGTTGTTTGCATTTCTTATTTGTGTTCCCATGAGTCATTGTTGTCACTGAGGTTGTGCCTTATGAGAACTCAAATGACTTAAGTATGATTCTCAAATAGCCCCGATCAAGGATCATCAAGAATGGGACATTGATGATGCAATTGAGATTGGTGTGCGAACTGAATCATACTCTTAGAGAGTGTAGTAAGATCTCACTTACTACGAGATACTGGGTATCTCATGATGGATGCACAGATACCTTAGAGGGTATTGGTATACCCATCCGAGAAACCGTTTGATATAATTTCACAATATGTATCTACGGGTGTCTCGATTAGTGGGAGCGATGTGATACTCCTTGGACTTGAGGTCAATACGCACGACATGTGTGGAGTGATGAACTTTGACTATGACCGATGCTTGCACCCTTCCATGGGTAGATATGACTTGGATTTGGTTTATCACGAAATGCATGTGCGTGGTAGTTGAGCCAAGAATATGATTCATTCCTCAATGTGGATTTAGAGAGAATACTCATCTTCTCATTATAATTGGATCAAAGTCATCGGTCGATGCACGTCAGCTTGGACTTTGTGGCCAACTGTGACATACGTGATCAATTAGTGATTAGAGATAATATGATTAAGTTATTTGAATAGACACTTCATCATGTTCAAGAAAGACTTAATCGAGTATTCGCGAATGAAGAGAAGAGATCACAATAGCCTACATGTTACAGGTAGTTGCAGAATTCCTCGCAACGTACCTCGTATATTGAGAATGTCTGATTTATTGTGTAGGGTTCAATTAAGACCGTTAGTTTGACTAATCACTCGATATATGAGGGCCTATGGGTCACACAACTAGTAACAGTTATTTATCGATTATAGTTGGTTGATTAAATATTATATTGACTATTAATATTTAATTTATGGAGAATATAATAATAATTGTATTTAGAATTTATTATTATTATTATTTAATTAAATTGGATTTAATTAAATAAGATTCCCAATAATAATAATATATGGAATATTATTGTAGGATTTGATATATATGGAAATCAAATCCGTAGGATTTTATGTATATGGAAATCAAATCTATGGGATTTGATTTGCAAGATTAGATATTTTATTTCCTAATAAAGATAGCTTAAGATTTAAGCTGGGCTTCCTCTATATATATGAGTCCTTGAGAATTCATTATTAACACAAGAAATTATTTCTCCATAAAATTTATAGTTATAATTTTCCTAGCAAATTCATCTCGGGGATTCAACACTGGTGAATCGGTGCGAATTGGTAAACGATTGTTACGTGGATACCATAGTAGAGGAATCCGTGTACGAATTATTATAAGAATTCTGTTTACGTTTACCCGTAATTTAATTATGCAATTATATGTTCTTTGTTGGTGAACTGTTTAATTCTGTTGTGCATGTATTACGTGTTTACGTGCCTCTATATTCCAACAAGATTACCTTAAATGAATTAAAGGGGCCAACTCCAACACCAATTGTACAAGTCGATATACCAAGCGTCACACCTACACAACCGGAACCTCGTCGTAGTGGGAGGGTTGTTAGACAACCTGAGCGATTCTTGGGGATAGAAGAGTCTTCAGACTTGATCTCCGGAGAAGAATCAGACCCATGGTCATACAACGAGGCGATCCAAGACAAGGATGCAGATTCTTGGTAAATAGCGATGGAAGCTGAGATGGGTTCTATGGATCACAATCAGATGGGAGCTAATCGAACCACCTAATGGGGTAAAACACATTGGATGAAAGTGAGTTTACAAGATAAAAAGAGGACCGGACGGAAAGGTTGAGACCTTCAAGGCTAGACTTGTGGCAAAAGGATACACTAAGAAAGAAGGGATCGATTATGAGAAAATATTTTCGCATGTAGCTATGCTTAAGTCCATCCGTATTCTCTTGTCGATAGCAGCACATCTAGATTTTGAGATCTGGCAAATGGATGTCAAGACAACTTTCCTAAACGGAAGTCTTGAAGAAGAAATCTATATGCGCTAACCCGAAGGCTTCATCACGAAAGGCCAAGAGCATCTCGTATGCAAACTTAAGAAGTCAATTTACGGACTAAAGCAAGCATCCCGAGCTTGGAACCAATGTTTTGATTAGGTTTTAAAATCTTACGGTTTCAATCAAAATGAGTTCGAGAGTTGTGTATACAAAAAGTGTGTCGGAACTGCCTTGGTATTCTTATTATTATACGTAGACGATATTCTGCTCATCGGAGACGGTGTAAAGGTGCTGTCAGATGTGAGGATGTGGCTGTCAAATCAGTTTGATATGAAAGACTTAGGAGAAACCGGTCACATCCTTGGGATCAAGATCACTCGAGATCACAAGAAAAGGATGATAGGCTTGTCGCAAGCTTCATACATAGACACTATTTTGAAGCGATTCAGCATGCATGATTCCAAGAAAGGTTTCTTATCTTTTAGGCATGGAATCTATCTGTCAAAAGAAATGTGTCCTAAGACACAAAACGAGATAGATGACATGAGGGGAATTCCATATGCGTTGGCAGTTGGAAGCCTCATGTATGCAATGTTGTGCACGAGGTCGGATATTTGCTTTGTCGTAGGAATGGTAGCAAGGTATCAGAGTAACCCGAGAAAAGAACACTGGACTACTGTTAAAAATATTCGGAAGTATCTGAAAAGAACTCAAGATAGGATGTTAGTTTATCAGTCAGACAGTCTTATTCCCGTGGGATACACGGACTCAAATTTCCAATCGGACATAGATTCTAGAAAATCTACCAGTGTGTTTTGTGTGGGAGGTGCAACTGTGACATGGAGAAACGTTAAACAGAAATGAATCGCAGATTCTACCATGGAAGCCGAATATATAGCTGCTTGTGAAGCAGTGAAAGAAGCGGTTTGACTCAAGAACTTCTTAGTGGACTTGGACGTAGTTCCGAATTTAGGACGTAGTTCCGAATTTACCCAGCACTATCACTGTCTTTTGTGATAATGCCGGAGCAGTTGCAAATTCAAGGGAACCAATAGCCCACAAAGCCAGCAAACACATTGAAAGAAAGTACCATCTTATACGAGAAATCATTAAGAGATGAGATATAGAGGTGACAAAGATCGCATCGGAAGATAACTTAGCAGATCCATTCACAAAGGGTCTGCCTCAGAAAACATTCGAGAGACATGTGGAAGGAATGTGTGTCAAGTGC
Source organism: Stenogyne calaminthoides (assembly GCA_037126765.1). Taxonomy (NCBI): domain Eukaryota; kingdom Viridiplantae; phylum Streptophyta; class Magnoliopsida; order Lamiales; family Lamiaceae; genus Stenogyne; species Stenogyne calaminthoides. The sequence continues at coordinate 52,405,540 of JBBCBC010000001.1, forward strand.
GTTGCCAATCTGCTTTGAGTATAAGTGGGAGAAATGTTATTAGGTTCATGTAGGACATGAGACGTGTTGTAGTATACTTAAAAGTAGACTTTGAGTATAAGTGGGAGATTGTTGGGGTTATACGTGAAGAAGATCAATATGTATATGTTAAGTCTTGAAGAAGATCAGACAAGTCAGAAGATCAGATAAGTCAGAAGATCAGACAAGTAAAAAGATCAGAAGATCAGACAAGTCAGATAGTCAGATGATCAGGTGAAGACATGAAGTTGAAGACTCAGAAGACCTGAAGATCAGATGACTACCAGAAGAATGTTGTAGCATGGATAAACCCGACCCCTGGGATAGTCGCATGAACGACAATTCGCCTCTCCAATGCCACGAGAGGCGACCTGGGCTCCAAATGGCCATATGGTCGACTTGTTTATCAAGATTGTGCACCTTGCCCGAGCCACATAAGTAGTAAGTCGCAAGATGATTTACAAGATTTACCCAGGTCGCAAGCCGACATGCTCTCTATGCCCACAGGCCAGAAACGACTTGAATCAATCCGGATTTTATCATTGTAAAAGAATATATTCAGATTAATTAGGGAGCGGATTTTGAGGACCTAATCGGAGTAAGTATATCGGATGTCGAAGATCTCGGCTGAAGATCGCGAGATACTCTATTGGTCCGTCCCTAACCCTAAAGGCCAATCGTTCAGGCCCATGAAGACCCTAAAACCTAGTTTCTAGTCTATAAATACTTCATGTCGAGTTCATTGTAAACGGTTGGAAAATCTTAGCATTCTAGGCAGAAATTATAGTAAATTATACCTGGCTTGGTTGCCCCCAGACGTAGTCTTATTCACAGACGAACTGGGTAATCAAACTTTGTGTTTTTACTTGTGTTGATCGTCGAATATTCATTTGTTTATTGTTTGTTGGCCGGAGACATAAACCGGGTACACAAATTGGCGCCGTCTGTGGGAACTTTTCTACAGAATTGTTCATAAATTCTTAAGGAGACCCATTCAATCTCACTTATTTAGCAATGACGATCAACCAAGTTAACGCTACCGGACACGAAACGGACACCCGCGATGGTGTCAAAGCTTCTCTGAGCTCACAACGCACCCGTCCCGCGGCCTCGGCAATCACTCCTGACTGGTGGAACCTAGTTCAAACACCAGAAGATGCAAAGGCCGTAATGACCGTTCTCAACAAGAAACACCTCACCTTCGACGGCGGAGGAGCGGCCCGGTAAAAAGACCGCCCTGGCGCGGAAAGGTGCCACTTATCGAAAAAGGGCGGTCGATGGGCGGCCAATTCTGACCGTGAAGCCGCGCTATCGTCCGGAATCACGACTCTGGAGAAATCGACGGGGTCGGACAATGTGTTCAACCGCCTATAGGACCTATGGGCTCAAAAGGCCCCGATGGTCATCGAGGATGAGGCTCGATCTCGGCCTCGACCGGACCACAGTGGAGGAAGCGCGACCTCGCGTTGGCTCTGAACATACTGTTGGATTTTAGAGACACGTAAACACGTAATACATGCGCAGCGCCGAAATTAAAGTTCACCAACAAAATGAGCGTTAATTGCATAATTAAATACTGAGTAAACGTAAATGTAATTCTTCAACGAATTGCATACCACAGTTCTCAACTATGGTATCCACGTAATGCGGTCGTTTACTAGCTTGCATTGAATCTTGCCCGCCGTTGAATCCCGAGATGAATTTACTTAGGAAAATTCTAACTTAGAGATTTTATGGAGAAAATATGAACTCACATATTATGAATTCCCAAGAGCTCATATATATATAGGAGAGGCCCAGCTTAAATCTTAAGCTAACCTTTATTAGGAAAAATCCCTAATAAAATAAATCTCTTAGATTTATTTCCCACATATAAATCTCTATGGTTTTAATCCCCATTATGAAAAAATCTCTACGATTTATTTCCATATATATTAAATCCTACAATAATATTCCAAATATTATTATTGGGAATTCTTATTTAATTAAATCCAATTTAATAAAATATAAATAATAATTAATTCCAAATTAATCTATTATTAATTACTTCTCTATAAATTAAATATTAAATATAATTTAACATTTAATCAACCAACTATAATTAGTAAACAACTATTACTTGTTGTGTGACCCATAGGCCCTCATATATCGAGCGATTAGTCAAACTAACGGTCTTAATTGAACCCTAGACAATAAATTAGACATTCTCAATATATGAAAGTGCGTTGCGAGGAAATGTGCAACTACACATGGCGCAAAACATGGACTATTACGATTTCCCTCCTTTCATTCGCGAATACTCGATTAAGCATTGAACATGATGAAGTGTCTATTCAAATAATAAACATCAATTTATCTCAAATCACTAATTGATCATGTATGTCACACTTAGCCACAAAGTCTAAGTTGACGTGCATCGACCGATGACTTTGATCCAATTATGATGAGAAGATGAGTTTCTCTCTAAATTCACTTTGAGGAATGAATCCTATTCTTGGCTCAACTACCACGCGACATGACGTGATGAACTCAATCCAAGCCATATCTACCCATGGTTTAGGGTCAAGCGTCGGTCATTGTCAAAGTTCATCATCCCACATATCGTCGCGTGATTGACCTCAAGTCAAAAAGTATCGCATCGTTCCCACTAACCGAGACATCCGTAGACACATATAGTGGAAATACAATCAAACGGTTTCTCGGATGGGTATACCAATGCCCTCTAAGGTATTTGTGCATCCATCATGAGATACCTAGTATCTCGTTGTAAGTGAGATCTTACTACACTCTCTAAAGTATATGCCGCAGATCGCTTGCCAATCTCCATTCAGATCATCAATATCTCATTCTTGATGATCCTTGATCGAGATTGAGAATCATGCTTAAGTCATCCGAGTTCTCACAACCTCAATGACAACAATGACTCATGGGAACACTTGCATGAATAAATGCAAACAATCAAAACATAATATTCAAACAAGTGTATTGCCATAATTAATATTAAGTGAACTATAAAATTAAATCAAACCGAATATCATAGTATTATGTCGCTTCAGGTAGATTGTCTCTAGGACACTAACACCTAACAATCTCCCGGTTGGACTAGAGTCAATCACCTACATATGCAACCCTGAGACCATCAAATGTCTAGTGTGTGCATGAACACTTTCGATGTTTTGGTGAAATGATCTTCCAAATTAAAATATGTGGGAATACATTTTAATTCCATTTCTCCTATCCTTATGATCTCTCGGATCAAATGATAAGTCTAGGTACATACTTGTTTACGTTTTCTTTCTCTCTGGTTCCTTTGCTTAAGCATTCGCACCAACGTTGTCTTAATACAACTTATTTAGACAATTGGCACTTTCGGAACTACCCCCTAGTTCTCTTTAAGAACTTTAAAAATCCAAACAACCTCCTTGAGACTTACGATACAACAATGTACTCAACCCGATTGTTGAATCTGCGGTACTTTTGCTTGGAACTATTCCAACTGACGCATCATTATTGAGAGTGAAGCGTAACTCGACCGTGATTTGTAATCATCACGATTCGGATTGGAAAAAACTTGGTCGACAACGATCCTTTACTTGTTACATTGTCCACCATAAACGACAAACATTCTTTGTTAGCCCTAAGATACTTCCAGAATGATCTTGACAACAATCGATGAGACTTTCCCGGATTACATTGGTATCTACCGATGATGTTGATAGTGTAGGTCACGTTTGGCTAAGTCAAGTCATGGCGTGCATGATTGACCCAAATGCATATCATATGGGACATCTTTCATGTGTGCTGATATCGACTTCAACAGAAGGACAATCCCTCTTTGATAGCTTTATCCGTGATTTGCCGATAGAGATCCTCTCTTAGAGTTCTCCATCATAAAACGCTTCAACACCTTGTCTACAATTGGACTATGACACCCCCAACATCATCTTGGATCTATCCACGTGGATCATGATCCCTAGGATTTAGCGAGCTTCACTAAGACCCTTCAATCCATAAATGGATATCTTTAGCTTGCATCTTAGATTAGAATTTGGTTTTAGATGTAAAACCTTTCGGTTGAGTCATAAACACTTCGCTTATCAATGTTTCCATTGAGGAAGTTATTTTGGCGTCCATCTGCCCAATCTCATAATCATAGTGTCTTTGCTATCGCAAATAAAATTAGAATGGACTTGATCTTTTGCAATTGGTGAAAAAGTCTCGTCATAGTCAATGCCTTTGCGTTGGTATGAACCCTTCACCACCAACCTAGCTTTGTAGGTTTGTACTTTTCCATTGCATTGGTCTTTACGGCGAAGATCGATCGCAACATATGGTCTAACCCTTGTAACTTCAACCAAGTCCCGGATTTGATTGGTGTACATCGAGTCCATCTCGGTTTCATGACTTCATGCCTTTTCCTGAATCAATATCGATATTGCTTCGAATAAGTATTAGGATCGTCGCTTATCCGGTATGTCCACATTGACGAGTTCCTCCAAGAGGTAACCGTATCAATGGGTGGATTCACGATTCCTAATTGACTTATGGAGCTGTGGTTGTCTTGGTGTACATTCCGATCGTGAAAATTTTTTGTGGTGCATCGATTTCATCAATGTCAGGAGAGTCCTCAAGAGCTACACTTTCGGATGCCTCTTGGGCGGAAGTTTGAACTATGTTGTTCTCATTCGGCCAGCCAGCGGTTCTTTACCTTTGTGAGCATACTCCAATCGCTCCCAATTGGGGAAAAGTCGATCACCTAGTGAAAGACTCCCCACCGTGAAAGTTCTTTGAATGCTCCCCTTTGGATCCTTGTCATGTTGCTTTGACAAGATATCGATCTCTTTGTTAATTTGTGGTTCTTGAATTTCTTCAAGTTCTTCTGGATTCTGACCTTGTTCCTTAAAGACATAGTCTTCTTTAGGAACAGTGCCGCTTTAAACAATCAATCGATTGTTTCTAAGGTGAATAGAAACAATATCCTTTAGTTTTCTTAGGATATCCCACAAAAGTAACCCTTTTCACCTTTGGATCCCAACTTGTCGGTAAGCATTCTTTTTTACAATCACGGGCCCCATGTTTGATATGTGTAAAAGTTGGTTTCTTGCCACACCATGGTTCATATGGTGTATGCTCAACCGATTTAGATGGAATCCTATTGAGAATGTAAATTGAGGTTTGTAACGCGTATCCCATAAGAATGTTGGAAGAGAGGAAAAACTCATCATGGACCTCACCATGTCTAACAAGGTTCGGTTTCTCCTCTCGGACACATCATTCATCTGAGGTGTTCCGGGAGGAGTCCATTGTGACTGGATTCCATGTAACTTCAAGTAATCAGTGAATTCATGGCTAAGGTATTCACCTCCTCGATCGATCGAAGAGTCTTAATACTCTTTTACCAAGATGCTTCTCTACTTCAGCCTCCTTGAATTTTCTCAAAAGATTCGAATTTGTGTTTCATAAGATACACGTATCCGTATCTTGAGAAATCATCAGTAAAAGTGATGAAGTATCCGAAGTGACCCCTAGCTAGAGTGGGCGATGGTCCACATACATTGTTGTGGATCAACTCTAGAACTTCTTTGACACGCACCCCTTTCCCAGAAAAGAGTTTGTTGATCATCTTGCCCATGAGATAAGATTCTAAGTAGTCTAACTTTCTTAACCTTGCAATTCCTTTTTCGTTTACATGATCAAGTCTACAATGCCACAAGTAAGTCGGATTTTCATGATTACTAAGTTTGAGTCTTTTATTTTGTATATTAAGAACATTATATCCACAATGCAACAAGTATAAACCATTCACCATAGGGGCATTCTCATAAACCATTCAACGTGAAATAACAATTATTATCACTAAAATGGAGGGAGTAACCCTCATATGTCCAACATGGGAATGAAAATAATTTTGCGAGTAATAGGAAGAACGAAATGACAATCATTAAGTTCTAATCTAAAACCAAAGGGTAAGTCTAACACATAAGTCTCACACGTTCAATATCAACTCTTGCTTCATTTCCACGTGTAAGACGACTTCACCCGGCCTAACTGCCCTAAGACACATGAGCCCCTTCACATTCATACAAATGTGCGAGCCACATCCAGTATCTAATACCCAGCAGTTAGCTCTATTTGTGGATATGTCTATCTTTATAACAAACATACATGTTCTAGTGCGAGCTTTCGATTGCCTTCCTTTTAGCAAACGAACCTTATAGTCCTTTCTTCCAATTGCCCTCTTCTACTTATAGTAGAGGCACACATTCTTCATCTACCCGCTCATTCTTTTTTGAACACCATCTTTGTGATAGTGAACTCAAAAGTCTTGAGCACGCCAGAAGTTCGCATGGTCGCGTTAGTCTTATTCATATTGTAGTTCACAATGAAGCTAAAATATGAATCCAAAGAATATCAAGGATAGCATAAATGAAAACGTTGATCCTTTAGCTCAAAGCCTAAATTACCAAGTTTATCAATTAAGCCTATCATCTTAAGTACATGAGGTGAAATCTTCTCTCCTTCAACTGACCGGCATTTGAACAGATCTCTCATCACTTCATAAATCTCAGAACGAGATTCAGAATCAAAGAGATCCTTCAGATACTTGAGCATTTAGAAGAGACCCATTTTCTCATGTTACCTTAAGCATATCGAGTCAAATTAGAGATACATCACCTGCCGAGTGCAGGAAGCATCTTTTTGATGCTTCTTCTGAGCTGTTACATCAAACGTGACTACCTCAGAGTACCAGCTTTAAGGATAACCGGGATTGACGTGTCCAACACGTACTCAATCTTTTCTTGTCTTAGCACCAAACACATGTTTCAGTGTCAGTCCAGAAAATTTGGCCTAACCAATTTTGTTTGTTTCCAAAACACATCTCAATAACAGTTATACATTTTAACTAACCAAGAGAAATAAAATAAAACGAGAATTAAACACACAATTCCTATGATCAATATTCAGCAATCAAAATAAACATGTCATTTCTTTTGTGTTTATTTTGTCTCCATTATTTTTCACATACCTAATGACCTCATCTAAAAGTACAATTTATATCTAATATAAATCATAATGGACTAGGATCCATATTACTACTATTATAATAATCCCGGAATCGAATATCACAATAGCATAATCGTAGGTCTCTAAACCATTCTGTTGCAACTCCTAGTTTGTCAAACTGGGTTCGATTGATGTCCTTTACCCTTTGTCCTCGGGCGAGGGCGAAAAACAAAGTTAAGTTGGTTTACAACCATCAAGCCCGATATTACATATCCCTATAAAAGTCCCATTAGATG